>JAMXBD010005288.1:0-18905 GCA_024138025.1 Combretum micranthum
AAAGGATCGTGGACTAAATTTAAATAAGTCCAATGGAATAATAAACAATTATAATTGGCCTAATGCAAGTTGGAGATTGTTGGTAATATGCCCTAGGCCAAATAGTTTTATGTTCCCTAATTAGATTAGGGATTCTATGTTCGTTAATTATCTTATATTATTTAATAAATTATAATATAATTATTTATCCTAATTGGATTAAGGGGTAAAAAATGTCATTATTGAATACATTATAAATAGAACATAAGGGTTTGTCTTTAGGGTTAGACAACAACATGCTGTCACATTAGACTGCAGTGAAACACTGTAAACCCTAAAGCAAATAACACGAGAGTCGTGATTAGAAAGTTTAATCCCGTTCGAATCTAGAAGGTGTTCTAGATTGTGCTAGCACACAGAGGATCTTTAAGGAGCATTCATCGTGTGGATACCGTAGAGGGTGTTTGCGTTTGCAACATCTCAGATCCGAATTTCCAGATTTGAAAAAGTACTAAAAGGTATGGATCTGAAATCTTTATCTTGTTCTGATCTAATCGATACATATGGATACTGGGTTAGGGTTTTCTTTTGATTCTGCTGCAAAAAGATTTGATCTTTATAAAATTTTAAACCCTTGGAATCCCAACAAGCTGACGGGCCGGTACAATAGCAGGGTAATGGTTAACCCCACTAAAGAGAAGTTGCACAGCTGGAAGACTACGGTAATGGGCACGTACCTTCACTGTGTAGATGGATTGGTTCGGTTAATGTCAGATAACGGCTGGAAAACCTGGACGACGCTAGTTTCTTCTAGGGTCTTCGGACCATATCTTCTAGGGTCTAAGGACCAAGCTTCCAGGATGTGACACCGGCTTGTCATATTACATCCTCCTTGTCGTGTGCGCGTGCACGAAAGGATTTCCCTGCCCCGTGTTTGATCCGGAGTGTGAGTGCTCCTATGTTGGCTTAATTAAATATCTCAATTTATTGGTTGTGCTTGGTAGAATAAGTATGCTTGCATTCACGTCGCATGTGCTTGCGTTACTGTGTACTGGGCTTCACTGCTCATTCTAATCATTTCAGGTACTGATTGTGTTTCTGGTGATGATGGCTATGATTCTGATGACCGCTATGACTTCTTGGGGTATGGTACCGACTTCGAGGAGTGTGCTGACGAGTTCTACGATTAGATGCGGGCATTGTTTTATGCTTACTGTTATGTTCTTTTGGAGAGCCTAGTGAGGACTCTACTGTTTTTGAGATACTTATACAGTTTTTGAGATACTGTTTACTTTTGGGGCGCCTGTGTGCGCAAGATTATTATTTTTTTTTTATCACTTCTTATTTCGATACTATGGTTTTATGAGTTATTTACTCTTGTGAGTAATCTTTTTGAAATTGGTATCAAATGTTTTATTTCCGCTGCAGTTAAATATTTGTGAAAACTAATTAAAGAGTTTTCGAAAACTAAAAATGTTAGAAACTCACCGTAGTTTGTAGGAGCCTTTCGTGAATTACACTTAGTGATTCGCGGGCGGGCTGTTGCACCCTATCTCGGGGCGTGACAGTTTTAAAGTGGTATCAGAGCGGGTTATATCGACCCGACAATGAATTAGGATGCGATATTAGGACGGTGAGATACGGGTATGGGTAGAATAGGAATTTGTTGTGATCTTGTTTGTTGGCCTAAATAAAATGAAGTAAAATGGTTGATCACACTAAAGTTAACAACTTGACTTAAATTTACTTTCTACTTATACCTGTAAATGGATTAAACCGGATTATAGCATGATACCTGCTTGATGATATGTTTTATCTTGGTAAGTATGCATGAAAATGGACTTAACTCAAATATGGCTAAGTTAAGTAGGCACAAATAACTTAAAAAAAAACACTAGGTCTTTTCCCCTCTTTACCTAGGAATAATTTGACTTAACAGTTGTTGTTGTGTTAGTGTTAGTCTAGATGGATAGAGGACGTAGAGTACCCAGACGACAGGATAGAGAGGATACCCCACCTCCTCCTCCACCCCCACCTGTTGCTCCTCCTCGGGATGACCCGGCTCAGATGTTAGGTTTGATGAGGGACATGGTAGTGATGCTCCAAACCACACAACAGCAGATCCAGAATCAGCAGCAGTTGATGATGCAACAGCAGCAGCAGTTCGCTCAGATGTTTGCTCAGGTTCCTCAGGGTGAGCCAGCTGCGGCTCAGAGACAGATACGCAGGGGAGAGAGAGGTAAAGTGCCCTGAATTTGTGAAAATGGTTCCTAAGTTTTATGGTGATAAGACCGATCCGACCACCGCTGAGATATTTATTGAGGAGTTGGAGAAGTCCTTTGAAATTTGTGACATTCCGGATGATAAAAAGGTGAGTCTAGCCGTTTATCAGTTGAAAGAAGACGCCTATAACTGGTGGCGTGAGGCTAGAGGCAAGATTCAGGGGCTGCTTACATGGGAGAGATTTAAAGAGGCCTTTTTCTTAGAGTACTTCACAGCTTCTACTCGGGAGCAAATGATTTCAGACTGGCTTAGACTAAGGCAGGGCAGTAAGACAGTGGATGAGTACGAAGCTGAATTCAACCGACTGTTGCGGTTTGCTGGTGTTGGTTATAGGGAAGATGAGACCATGAAGATGCAGAAGTTTCAGGAGGGTCTGAATCCTGATTTGAGGATGGCTGTTAAGAATTTTGAGTTGACCACCTTATCTGCAGTCGCTCATAAGGCTAAGGTTATTGAGCAGAACAAGAAGGATTGCAGTTCCCAATTGGACAGGCAGGCTAAGTTTTTGGCAAGAGGCCCTTTTCTTCTTCTTTTGCCCCCAGAGTTCAGGGGAAGGGTGCTAAGAGTTTTAAGAAGACTTCCGGCTTTCAGAGTTCCGGTAAAAAGCCTAAGTATGACAAGAAGCCTGATCAGGTGGAGAAGCCTTCTCAGAGATTTCCTGACCCCCAGTGTGGGAGATGCTTTGGACCACACGATGTTTCAGCTTGTAAGTGGATACCAGGAGCTTGCTTCGCTTGTGGAAAGACAGGACATAAAGCCTCTGAGTGTAAGAACAAGGTTCTGAAGCCTATCTTTTGCATTACTTGTAAGCAGAGAGGTCATCATCAGTCGGAATGTAAGGAGAAGCCTAAGGGTTATAGCAGTGGCAATGGATCAAGCTATGGGAAAGGAAAAGCAGTGGCTAGAGTGTTTTCCCTCCAGCATGAGGAGTTGCCTACCGTTGACACCCTTGCAGGTACTTTATTAGTTTCTGCATGTGATGCTTATTGCTTAGTAGATACGGGTGCGACTCATTCTTGCATATCTGAAGAGTTTATGAGGTCTTGTGGTTTGAATGCTGATCTGTTATCTGATGCCTCCTTGTGTGTTAGTACACCTCTTGGTAGTGGTACAGTGTTAGGAAAAGTTTGTAAGAATGTTGATGTAATGCTATCTGATGTACTCCTACCGGTTGATATGCTTGTACTACCTATATCTGATTTTGATGTAATTCTTGGTATGAACTGGTTAAATCAGTATAGGGTTGTAATAGATTGTGCTAGAGCTGTTTTAAGTTTCAATCTAGAAGGTAGGGAGTTCAGTTGTGAGTTGTTGAGACAAAGACCCCCGTTTATGCCTTCGATGGAGCTTTGGGAGAGACCCCGGTTAGCAGCTTTATCTGTTGGTGAAGAGGAGTTGAAGCTTGACTCGGTCCCGATAGCAAGAGATTATGCGGATGTGTTTCCAGACGATTTACCTGGTTTACCCCCAGACCGGGAAATCGAGTTTGGAATCGACCTTATGCCAGGTACCGCTCCAATCGCCAAACAAGCTTACCGTATGGCACCTGCCGAGCTTCGAGAGTTGCAGAAGCAGATCGATGAGCTGAAAGACAAAGGTTTTATCAGACCAAGTATTTCTCCTTGGGGAGCACCGGTTCTTTTTGTAAAGAAGAAGGACGGAAGCATGAGACTCTGTATAGACTATAGAGAGTTGAATCAAGTGACGATCAAGAATCGATATCCGTTGCCGAGAATTGACGATCTCTTCGATCAGTTAGCAGTGCAGCTGTTTTCTCTAAGATCGACTTAAGATCCGGATATCATCAGTTGAAAATACGACCGCAGGATGTACCTAAGACTGCGTTTCGTACGAGGTATGGACACTACGAGTTCCTGGTTATGCCTTTCGGCTTGACTAATGCACCTGCAGTGTTCATGGATTTGATGAATAGAGTGTTCAGCGACTACTTGGACAAGTTCGTCATAGTCTTCATCGACGACATCCTGGTCTACTCTAAGGATCGGAAGGAACATGAAAGACACCTGAAGATGGTTCTGACAAGGTTACGAGAAAGAAAGCTTTATGCTAAGTTCATCAAATGCCAGTTTTGGTTGGAAGAAGTAGCTTTTCTGGGCATGTTGTAAGTAAAGAAGGAGTCTCAGTTGATCCAGAAAAGATAAAAGCCATAACGGAGTGGCAAAGGCCGACAAGTATAACAGAGATCCGGAGTTTTCTTGGACTTGCTGGATATTACAGACGGTTTGTCGAAGGGTTTTCCAAGTTAGCAGCTCCGATGACCAGACTTACTCAAAAGAACGTCAAGTTTGAATGGTCTGAGAAGTGTGAGAGAAGCTTTCAAGAGTTAAAGGATCGCCTAGTTTCGGCGCCAATCCTAGCTTTGCCAGTCAGTGGCAAGGAGTTCACAGTTTACAGTGACGCTTCTATCCAAGGTTTGGGATGTGTACTTATGCAAGAAGGAAGGGTAATAGCTTATGCCTCGAGACAGTTAAAGCCACATGAGAAGAATTACCCGTTCACGACCTGGAGTTGGCAGCGGTTGTGTTAGCTCTTAAGCTTTGGAGACACTATCTGTTCGGTGAGAAGTGTAAGATCTATACCGACCATAAGAGTCTCAAGTATATCCTTACTCAGAAGGAACTGAACATGAGACAACGACGTTGGCTTGAGTTAATTAAGGATTACGACCTTGAGATTCTTTACCACCCGGGCAAAGCAAATGTTGTAGCGGATGCCTTAAGTCGGAAAAAGCAGATGAATGTAGCAGCTTTGGTCACGACTCAGAAAGAGATAGTAGAGGATCTACGACGGATGGATATAGAGGTTGTTATAGGAAGTGTTGAGGCTCGCTTGGCCAGTTTGACAATACAGCCTGATCTTCAAAGTCGAATCAAGGCAGTTCAGTTAAGCAGTCGGGAAAGGGATCAGATCTTGACAACTATGAAACGTAGCGAGATGACAGCTCTCGTATGGATGAAGACGGTGTTATTCGTCATGGTGATAGGTTATGGGTTCCAACTGAAGAAGGTTTAAGAAAAGAAGTTATGAAAGAAGCACATTCGTCTACCTTTTCGGTACATCCAGGTAGTACGAAAATGTATAAGGATCTTAAACAGCACTTTTGGTGGAACAACATGAAGCGAGACGTTGCGGAGTGTTTCGAAGTGCATGACTTGCCAACAGGTTCGGATTGAGCACCAAAGGCCAGGAGGTGAGTTACAGCCTTTACCGGTACCTGAATGGAAATGGCAGAGTGTGACGATGGATTTCGTTTCAGCACTACCCAGGACGCCATCAAGGCATGAGGTAGTTTGGGTGATAGTGGATCGATTGACCAAATCGGCTCACTTTATACCGTTGAGAGTTGGATGTTCCTTATCTAAGTTGGCAGATATCTATGTGAAGGAAATAGTCAGACTGCATGGAGTTCCAGTTGAGATCACTTCGGATCGAGATCCACGATTTGTTAGCCGATTCTGGCAAAGTTTACATGAGGCCTTGGGTACTAGGTTACAGTTCAGTACCGCCTTCCACCCACAGACAGACGGACAGTCAGAGCGCACTATTCAGATACTTGAGGATATGCTTCGGCTTGTGCTCTAGACTTCGGTGGTAGATGGGATGATCACTTGTACCTGTAGAGTTCGCCTATAATAACAGTTATCAGGCAACTATCCAGATGGCACCTTTTGAAGCGTTGTATGGGCGGAAATGCAGATCGCCGTTGCACTGGGATGATGTGGGAGAACGAGTTCTTCTAGGTCCAGATCTTGTGCAACAAGCTGTTGATAAGATACAAGTTGTGAAGCAGAGAATGAAAGCAGCCCAGGATCGATATAAGAGTTATGCGGATCTGAGGCGACGACCTTTAGAGTTCGAGGTCGGTGACCATGTTTTCCTTCGTGTGTCGCCTACCAAAGGAGTATACCGGTTTGGAGTCAGAGGGAAGTTGAGTCCCAGGTATATTGGACCATACCAGATTCTTGAGAGAATTGGACCAGTGGCATACCGGTTGGCACTTCCACCTAATCTATCTGGGGTACACGATGTGTTTCACGTGTCTCAGTTACGGAAGTGTTTAGCAGATCCTGATGCAGTTGTTGAAACACACCAACCGGAGGTTCAGCCGAATCTTACAATTGCAGAGCATCCAGTGAGGATCTTGGATCGTGCTGAGAAAGCTTTAAGAAGAAAGGTGATACCTTATGTGAAAGTGTTGTGGAGTGGTCATACTGAACGTGAGGCCACCTGGGAGACGGAAGAATCTATGAGACGGAAATATCCTGAGCTCTTCGAGTAAACAGGTCAGTTTCGAGGACGAAACTTTTCTTAAGGGGGGAGGGATGAAAAACCCTAAAAATATAGATGTAATTAAAAAAAGGAAAGAAAGGAATTAGCTTGAAAATATGGAAAAAAAAAATTAAAACTTTTCAGTAAAGTGTAGAAACTAGTGGGTCAAGTTCAAACCTCTGAGTAGTTGAACTTTTAGTTGAGTAATTAACTTAATTAATTTAATTGAGTTAGAAATTGGATCATTATGTGTTAGAGATCACTCAATTCCATTCTAAACTCCTTGATTATTCAATTTCATATATTTTTTCATCAAAACAATTCTAGTTAGTTGATTGAAATCCTAACTAGACTCTTAAATTCAATAATTCCTTCTAAAGTCCTAAATCAAGGTTAATTAGTGTAAAATCATTAATTAACATTCCTAAATCCCAAAGGATTATTTAAAATACCTAAATTATATTCTAAAATGTTTTCTCAAACCCTCACATGCTTAAGAACCCACCTACTCACTCACATGCTTCAAGATTTAATCCTAGCCTTTCATCTAATCTCTAACCTAATGCCTATCTATAAAAGCTTCTTTATTTGGCAAAACCCTAACCCTACCACACACAAATCCACAAGCCACACTCCTATGGTCAGTTGCCTCCACAAACCAAAAATGTCATTTTTATTTCATCTTACACACTTGAGAGAAACCTAGGACAAATCTCTAGTCATATACCTTTGATCTTTACCAAAAATGGTTCTTTTATTCATCTAAACACATCCAAACTTCCAGCAACCTTACATAGCTGATCAAAGAGTGAAATCAACATAAAATAACCCCCATTTAGCAAGGAAAAGCCCAGGCACAAAGAGGGAAATCCAAGCTCCAAGTATCTTCATCAAAGTTAAGTTCCATTTTAACTTTTCCTCAAAATCAACTCTATTTAAAACCCTTTGTTGATCTCTAATGATATATTGATTCTTGTAGGTTTAAAATCATAAAAATCAGATTTTGGGGTCAAGCTTTAAGTGGAAGTTTTGTTGAGGGTTTGGAGCTTCATCAAATTTAATTTGAAGTAGTGGTTGTATTGAAGTTTAACTTGAATTTTAAGAGTATTAGTAAGTAAACTTTGATTCTTTGATTGATTATGTTTTTATTTGATTTAAGACTTGAAAAACACTTAATGAACCTCTTGAACACTTGCTGCATGTAAGATGTATATGTATATGATGATATATTTTGATGATTTTTGGATAATCATGTTAGATTTAGGTGTTAATGATGTTATAGTGAAGTATATTGCATATAATCATCTTATATATGTTGAATCCTTAATATATATTGATTATCACTTGATGAGCATGTATTTATAATATGAAGAACCTGCTATACATGTTATAGATGTTCCATGTTGATATCTTTTATTGATTCATGTTAAAAATGAAGTTATATGATGATTTGAGCCTAAACTTGATGATTTTAACTTGTGTTTGATAAGATTATGATTAATCATGATTATTGACATGTTTAGTATCATGTTTAGGTGTGATATTATGTTAATGGTATTCTGATCACGTTGTGGGCCAAGTTATGTGTTTTAAACTTGTATTTGGCTATGTTCTAAATTTGTTTTCCCTGTTTAAACCGATTTTAAAAATAGTTTTAGCATAGTAAATGAGCTTTAAAAACCGTGAAATTTTACAGGATTTTAGTTCATTAAAATTAGTATAATTTAGGCTCAAGAATCACTTAAAAAGGTTAAGAATTGATGGAGTTATTAATTGTGCAATAAAACATACCACCTGGATTCTGTTTTGTTCCTGTTAGTTAGCCCAACTTCAAATTATCATAACTCATCCCATACAGCTTTATCACGTGAATTAGGTACCAATAGAAATCTCTCTGAGTCTAGTTTCTAACCCAACTGGAACACTCAAAAATTCATTCGGATGGCCCAGATATGCCCATTTTAGTAAAGTATGCGCAATCTGACTTTCAGGGAAAAATTGGACAGATTTGGTCCTTTGTGAAAAAAATTCTTAAAAATAGTTATTGGGCTCTAAAAATCATATAAAAATTCATGGAAGTATTTTTATTGATTATTTCAAAAGAAATTTATTTTACAAAAATCCGATATGATTTGAAGGCCCAAATAGCTAAAATGTGAGGATATACCATACTTTATTATGGGCTGGAACTATAGAGTAGTTTTTGGGCCTACAACCAAACCTAAATATTTTGTATCAATCTGAACCTATTCTAATATGGGCCTATCCATATCATATCAAGGTCCATATCCCTTAAAAATAAATCTAAAAATCAAACCCATAACTTTAGCTTAAACCCCATGGGCTTAAAATATAAAAATGAGGTCCATTACCCACTTTTACTCCAAGTGGACCTTACACCCAATACTTTAAGCACATCATCTAAGATCCAAGAGTATTGACTCTTAATGGGTCCATATACATTTCATGGGCCCTATAGCTTGAATTATAACTTAGTTACTTATTGGGCCTAATAGGTTCACTCAAGGCCCAATATTCCTAAATAAGACATAATTCTAATCTTTTGGGCTTATCACATATATTTAGGTCCAATAACTTAATTAAACTCCTAATTGGACCTAAGCCCAATCATGAAGCCCAATTTAATTCTAAGCTTTATATATATAGATTTCCTTAATGGGCCCAAGCCTACTTCAAGGCCCATTAACCTAATAAAGTGAAAATGATTAATAGTTATTTAATGGGCTTAACTAGTAAACCCTCAAGGCCCATTACTTCTAAATAAGATATTCAATTACATATGTCTTAATGGGCTTACTCCATATCTACTCCAAGCCCATTTCACCCCTAAAATTTTGTAAAGTCTTATAAGGTTAAGGCGTTGTTCTAAAAGCTTAATACTTGATATAATTCTTTATAAATGCTTAATCCTGATTCTGTTAAATCTTTTGTCAGCAGATTTTTCTTTTTGTTATCCCTCGGACTTCTTCGAGTTTCTTTCTGTTATACAAGGTATGTAGTAACATGTGTATTGCTTGTTAGGACATGCATTAAAATGGTTAAAAACTTAAAGACGGCTTAATGGTTAATTACTTGTGTTTGGTCGGGCTCGGGCCGGAGAGTTCTGATGACCCCATTAGAGTTCAACTCTAATGTGGTAGAGCGTAGGCACTTAGGCCACCCTTAGTGGTACGGTGGCTAGATGACAGGCCGGTACAATAGCGGGGTAACGGTTAACCCCACTGAAGAGAAGTTGCACAGCTGGAAGACTACGGTAATGGGCACATACCTTCAATGTGTAGATGGATTGGTTCGGTTAATGTTAGATAACGGTTGGAAAACCCGGATGACGCTAGTTTCTTCCAGGGTCTTCGGACCATATCTTCCAGGGTCTAAGGACCAAGCTTCCAGGATGTGACACCGGCTTGTCATATCACATCCCCCTTGTCGTGTGCACGTGCATGAAAGGATTTCCCTGCCCCGTGTTTGATCCGGAGTGTGAGTGCTCCTGTGCTGGCTTAATTAAATACCTCAATTTATTGGTTGTGCTTGGTAGAATAAGTATGCTTGCATTCACGTCGCATGTGCTTGCGTTACTGTGTATTGGGCTTCGCCGCTCATTCTAATCATTTCAGGTACTGATTGTGTTTCTGGTGATGATGGCTACGATTCTGATGACCGCTATGACTTCTTGGGGTATGGTACCGACTTCGAGGAGTGTGCTGACGAGTTCTACGATTAGATGCGGGCATCGTTTTATGCTTACTGTTCTGTTCTTTTGGAGAGCCTAGTGAGGACTCTACTGTTTTTGAGATACTTATACAGTTTTTAGATACTGTTTACTTTTGGGGCACCTGTGTGCGCAAGATTACTGTTTTTTTTTATCACTTCTTATTTCGATACTATGGTTTTATGAGTTATTTACTCTTGTGAGCAATCTTTTTGAAATTGGTATCAAATGTTTTATTTCCGCTGCAGTTAAATATTTGTGAAAACTAATTAAAGAGTTTTCGAAAACTAAAATATGTTAGGAACTCACCGTAGTTTGTAGGAGCCTTTCGTGAATTACACTTAGTGATTCGCGGGCGGGCTGTTGCACCCTATTTCGGGGCGTGACATTACTGGCACAGGCACCAGCTCCAGCTCTGCCACCACCGGCACGGTAAGCTTCTGTGGGGATGCTAGCACAAGAAAGCGCGCATTCTCATACTGCACCTTTGCCTCCTCCACCCCCAAGGAGGCCATATAAGAGCTCTATACCTGAATTCATTAAGAGTAATAGGTACTTTGAAGGAGTTTATGGAAAACCGGATGAGGCTGAAGATTGGTTAGCTTAGATAGAGCGATCCTTCGATGCATTTGAGGTGCCACACCACCTGAGAATTGACTACGGCACTTACATGCTCCGGCTTAATGCATGAGTTTGGTGGGTAATGATTGCCTTCAAGCGTAGTTTTAAATTTATAAAATCCCGTTCTTAATTCACTATAAAGGTAATAGTAGTGTACCTATCGATTGTTGAATAGAATTAATACAGGTGTCGTCCTCTAGGATCTGGATATCAAGTACTAGTATACCATTTCTCTACTATGTAACCGACAATTTTGATGATAACTATTTTATCTAATTTACTTTGAACAATATTAACACAGATCTAGTAACAAACAAGCAAGATTCAATAAGAACAAATGATCCAGATTTTGTCTTGCCTCCAATTTATCATGTGAATCCTTGGAAACTCATACTAGATATTTAAGATTTAGTTCTTAAGCTATAGAGTTCCTTAAGCAAAATGTCAATTCTTTCGAATCTAACAAATTATCTAAACCTAGGTTAATCAATTAGGATGTCTCCTCAATCAATAGCAACCTAAATTTGCATTAATAACATGAACTCATAAAAATAATAGAAGATTCTTTCCATTCTATTTCTAGAATTACAAACAAATCTCTTCAATTGCATAGATCAAATCATAAAAGTAATCTTTCAATTAACTTAAATGAAAATCATACATAAGTTTGCATTCCGGATATACAAATTTAAGAAATAGTTAAGAAACATGCAATTGAACAAAAGAACATTAATCTTTTATTAAACCCAAATCCTCATCACAAAATAAAATTAGAGTTCAACAAAACCTAGATCTGAAAAATTACTCTTCCATAGTAATTAACAAGAATACATGAAATTCTAGAAACAAACTAGAATTCATGATATCACCCGAGAAAATGAAGCTCAAAATTGTGGATCTTCAATCCAAGATAATCTTGACTTGTTGAAACTTTGAAAAACTTTATGTATGAATTCTATATGTGCTCTCTCTTTCTTCCTTGCTTGCTGTTGATTCTTCCTCCATCTTCAATTTATATGATCTTGCGTAAATGGAATTAAATGCTCATTGATGGAGGAAATGGGAAGTTACGGGAGTTACGGGTCTTTGGCTTTTCAAAGTCTCACATAATGGAATTGAATGCTCATTATGGAGGAAATGGGAAGTTACGAAGTACGGGTCTTTTGCTTTTCAAAGTAACACCCCTTTTAATGTCCAATAGACGTTTCTTTAATAAATAGGGGGTTACTATTCAATAAAAAAGCCGTTTCACAAAAAGTAACGGACTGTCAAATCGACAGGTTTGGGGACAGGTCATGTCACTTGAATGTTTGGCTGTTTTCTTCACTATGGAATTGACATGACTAGGGACAAGGCTTGTCCCAAAAATGTTCCTTGCAAAGTTAATTTTCCAGATTGACACGATTTGTGACAAGTCGTGTCTCATAAATGTCTTCCAAAAGCTTGATATTTAGCCCTTAATTTTGCTTCTTTCTTGTAATGGTTGAAAGACATGGCTTGTTCTTGTCATGTTGAGTTCTTCTTGATCCAAACTTTACATTTTTGATCCATCTTCGCTTTCTTTGAAAATTATTTCCTTTAAAGACCTGAAAGCTTAACTCCATTAATTCAAGTGCTAAATTCCCAATAAAAATGACCATCAAACATATGTTTTAGCACTCATAAAATAGGAATAATTTAGGTTCATCAGTGGGACTCCAAGCAAAGGGAACTCATGCCACCAATTACTTGGGAAAGGTTCCGCCATGAGTTTTTGGAAAACTACTTCCTCGGTAGTTTCCGTGTGCAGTTTAGTGCGGATTTCTTGCATATTGCTCAGAAAGGCCAAACGGTGGAGCAATATGAAATTGAATTTAGTAGGTTGCTGTAGTATGCTCCGAATTCTTACAAGTATAGTGAGGAACTAAAAAGACAACTTTTTGAATGGTTTAGATGAGGAGTTGAGGATGAGGCTGAGGAATTCGATATTAGATCATTCAGAGAACTAGTAGAAAGAGCTCGATAGTGGAAGGGGCTAAGAAGAGAAAGGGCAAGAGTGCAGAAAGGACACCTTCGGTATTTGGAAGGAAGTTTTATGGGGGATCAGAATCTGGATTCTTCAAAGAAAGTTCAAGCCGTCTTTTGGCTTTAAAAGTAACACTAGTAGGGGACAGCCTACCCCTAAAGGTGTTAGTTGCTGGAAATGTAAGGGGGAGCACTACCCCAAGAGATGCCCACGGTTGAGGGATAAGTGTTATTTCTGTGGCGAACCATCTCACAAGATTACTGATTACCTAAGGAAGGCTACCACTATATGTTTTGTTTGCAAGCAAAAGGGTCACTTTGCCAATGAGTGCCCACAGAGGAAGAATGCCCCAGCTAGATCTTTTAGAGGATCGGCAGTACCAAGACCCGGGAATAGGATCGGTGGAAATAATGGTAGCCGCTCTGCGTCAGCGATGCATGGGATGAGTATATATAACCTTGAAGGACAATGGGTATGTGAGGAGATGGGAGATGAAGATTTTGGATTGGCTGGTCTCGAGGAAGATAGTGGTCCGGACTTCAGCCTTGTTACAGGTACATCTCTTACTTATTGCTCTTGTTTATCTGCTGTTTTTGAGTTTTTAAGATTCAAGTTTAATGAAAGAAAAACAAGCTCAGTTAAATTAAGAAAGTTAAGGAGAGTAAGTTGGAAGGTATGAAGTTAGTGATTAGTAAGTGTTCGACGCAGGACACATATGGCTGGCTAAAACGACTGCTTATGCCTTGTTTGACATGGGAGCCACACACTTGTTTATCACCACCAGATTGGCTAGACAAGTTGGTTTACCAATAGTCACTGTTGCCTCTAGCTTGAGTGTTAAAACCCCTACTAGAAGCATTGTGACAACAAATGAGATGTTAAAGGATTGTCCAATGGAGATTCATGGGCATGGTACGAAGTTTGATTTAATAGTGTTAGAGATGAGTAGATATGAGGTGATTTTGGGAATGAGTTGACTAGCCATTGCTAAAGCCGTTGTGGACTGTGAAAAGAAGAAAGTGAATTTTAAGGATGTAACTGGATTGGATGTTGAGTTCATGGGTGAGATCATATCTTCAAAAGGAACAGACTTAGGCTCATTTTAATTGATCGTAGATGGAGAGGTTGAGATTGAAAGTGAAAGTTTCCTTAATGCAACGGAAAAAGAGGAAGGATTATCTAAGATCGAGGATAAAACAGTTGTCAAGGAATTTTTCGATGTCTTTCTGGATAAGCTACCAGGTTTGCCTCTTAAAAGAGAAATTGATTTTGAGATTGACTTGGTGCAGAATACCGAGCCGATATCCAAAGCGCCTTACCGTATGGCCCCTATTGAGTTGAAGGAATCACAAAGGCAATTACAAGAACTCTTGGACCAAGGATTTATAAGACCAAGTATGTCACCATGGGGTGCACCTATGCTATTTGTTAAGAAAAAGGATGGGTCAATGAGGTTATGTGTTAATTATCGGGAATTGAATAAAGTTACCATCAAGAATAAGTATCCACTTCTAAGATTTGATGATCTTTTTGATCAGTTACAAGGAGCAAGTGTATTTTCATGAATTGACCTACGATTAGGGTATCACCAGTTAAGAGTCAGACCCGAAGATGTACCAAAAACTGCTTTTCGGACTCGTTATGGACATTATGAGTTCTTAGTGATGTCTTTCGGATTAACAAATGCTCCTGCTGCTTTTATGGACTTGATGAATCGAATATATAAGTCTTTGTTGGATAAGTGTGTGATTGTGTTTATTGATGATATTTTGATTTACTCGAAGACGAGGGAGCAACACGAAGAGCACCTTCGTATGGAATTACAAACCTTAAGGGAACATAAATTGTATGCCAAGTTTTCTAAGTGTGAATTCTAGCTAGACAGGATCTCATTTTTAGGACATGTTGTGTCTGGTGAGGGCATATCTGTAAACTTCGAAAAGATTAAGTCGGTGGTGGAATGGAAGCCACTTAAGACCGTGACTGAAGTAAGAAGCTTTTTGGGTTTAGCGGGATATTACTGGAAATTTGTCCAGGACTTTTCCAAGATAGCCAAGCCGTTAACTCAGTTGACGTAAAAGAATGAAAAGTTTGTTTGGACAAAAAAGCGGGATCAAAGCTTTCAAGAATTAAAACAAAGATTTGTTTATGCTCCGATCCTGGTTTTGCCAAACCCCGAGAAACCCTACATGGTACACAGTGATGCTTCGAGAAATGGTCTCTGATGCGTTCTCATGAAAGAAGGGAAGGTGATTGCATATGCATCAAGGCAGTTAAGGCCACATGAGCAAAATTATCCTACGCATGACGTGGAGTTAGCCGTAGTTGTCTTTGCCTTGAAAATATGGAGACATTACCTTTATGGACAAAGGTGTGAGATCTACACCGATCATAAAAGTCTTAAGTATTTGTTCACTCAAAAAGAGCTGAACATGAGGCAACGAAGATGGCTGGAGTTAATCAAAGATTATGATTTGGGAATTAATTACTGCCCAGGGAAGGTGAACGCGGTTGTTGATGCCTTAAGTCGTAAGAATCATGGTGAAGTTGCAACTCTTTTGATAGACCAGAAAGAATTGATAAAGGAATTTGAGAAGTTAAGCATCGAATTTGTTGGGCAAAACGGAGAAATGGAAATAGCAAATTTGGTGTTGGAACCAACTTTAGTGGAAAGGATTAAAGAGGCTCAACGTTATGATGATGTGATTTAAAGGATAAAGAAGGAAGTTCAGGAGGGGAGATATACTGATTTTACCATAGATGAAGACGACGTGATAAGGATGAAAGGACTATTGTGTGTGCCCGATGATGAAGAAATGAGGAAAGAAATTATGAGTGAAGCACACAATTCTGGATATATAATACACCTGGGAGGAACCAAATGTACCAAGACCTTAAAGGACATTATTGGTGGAATGGAATGAAATGTGATGTGGCAGATTTTGTGATCAAGTGCCCAACATGCCAACAAGTGAAGGTAGAACATCAAAGGCTGAGTGGATTGTTAAAACCTTTACCTATACCAGAATGGAAATGGGACCAGATTTCCATGGATTTTGTTTGTGGTTTACGAAGGACACTGTCAAGTCATGATGCTATATGGGTTGTGGTGGACCGATTAACTAAGTCTGCTCATTTCTTGCCAATAAGTATGACTTGCTCCATGGATAAATTGGCGAAACTTTACATGAAGGAAATTGTTTGCTTACACGGAGTACCAGCTGGGATTGTATCAGATCGAGACCCAAGGTTTGTGTCTAAGTTCTGGGTGAGCTTACAGAGGTGTATGGGAACGAAGTTGCAATTTAGCACAGCTTATCATCCGTAGACTGATGGACTGTCCGAAAGAACAATTCAGACTTTGGAAGATATGCTTCGGGCATGTGTGATGGAGTTCAAGGGAAGTTAGGAAGTGCACTCAACAATAGCTATCACTCGACCATCAAGATGCCGCCTTATGAGGCCTTATATGGATGGAAGTGTAGATCCCCATTGTTTTGGGATGATATAGAGAAGATGGTTATTGGACCCGATCTTGTACAAGATGCTGCCGACAAGGTTCGGATAATCCAACAATAGATGAAGGAAGCCCAAGATAGACAAAAGAGTTGGGCAGATTTAAAAAGAAGGGTTCTCGAGTTTCAAGTGGGAGATCATGTATATTTAAAGATAAACCCTATCAAGAGTATTCACCGAGTTCGCTCACAAGGAAAGTTGAGCCCCCGGTATATTGGTCCATTTGAAGTGTTGGAACGGGTGGGAGAGTTAGCATATCGCCTTTCCTTGCCACCAAATATTTCGGGAGTGCACAATGTTTTTCATGTCTCTGCTCTTCGCAAGCATGTAATCGACCCAGATCAGGTCATAGAATTGGAACCAGTGTTTACCAAAGGAAAACCTCACTTATGAGAAGCACCCGGTATAGATATTGGATAAAAAGGTACAAAAATTAAAGAATAAGGAAGTTAAGTATGTAAAGGTCCTTTGGAGGAATCATGTACACGAGGAAGCAACTTGGGAAGCAGAAAATGAGATGCGGCAGAAGTATCCAAACCTGTTTAAAGAATCAGGTAAGCCGTTCAAGTTTTGAGGAAAAAACTTTGTTTAAGGTGGGTAGGTTGTAAACCCCTGTTTTCTTAGTAACCGAGTAAAGTTCATAAATCGGAAATCAAAACCCTAAATGGGATTAGTACAAGCAACCTAGGAACCCTAATTCCGGCTTTTCTTCGATTTCTATATAGAAGAACCTCTATAAGATAAATTAATGTGGATTATTGTTTTATAGTATATTTCAAACCATACAAAATTTTGATTTTGAAGAATTTTCTATTCCGGGCTTTCCCGAGCTCCATTACGGAAAAAACGAGCCCCGGAACTAGAAACTCAGAAAAATATTTCGGAATACTCATTAGAACCGAAATTTTATAAGGATTTCAAAAATATATGTTTTATAATTTTCGGGTTATAAAAATTACAGTTATAGCCTTTTCCCATATTTTTCTTACTACCGATAAAGTAGATGTCTTATCTACTATTTATTACTATTCACAAGTATAACCTATTACACACACACCCATACCCTAGTCTTACAACTTTACAAATACTCAATTATATTTTCTTTTCCAAGAATTTTTGTCTCTTAACAAATTATTACATTTAATACAATTTATACACAAATTTCAATTTCAAATAAAATCAAATATATCTCTCTCTCCCTCCCTACATGGCTGGTGCGCCACCCTCCTAATTTGGCTCCAAAATGTTTTGTTTTATTTTTTTTTAACACACACAAACCCTAATTCCACTTAATATAAATAGTCTTTTAATTTTCTCTCTCTTTCATTTTTCATTTTCAATTGTTCAAAGCTCACAAATCCACTTTTCTTTCTCTCTTTGCCGTGACTCCAATCCCCACACACACACTCACACAAGCTTCATTTTTCTTCTCCATTTCTCATCTATTTCAAGCCTTAGGTGATGATTCATAAGCCTTACTCCCATTTAATCTTGTAATGGCAAGAATATTCATGAGTATTTTCACTCAAAGTTTCCATGAGCTCTTGCTAGGGATAAAGAAAATGCTACTACATGAATATCAAGCCATCACAAGAGTAGATCTTGTGTTTGATCAAGTTTTTGTTGAGGATATTTCATGTTCATGCATGTAGGAGTGGAGTAAAGTAGAGATCTAGCAAAAAATTTCATGTTCATGCTTTAAAACTTCATTTCATACATCATAAGTAGTAGATCTAGCTTTTAGATTGTTATACCATGCTTGACATTTATGATCTTATGGATGATTTATATTTTCATGCATTCATACTCATGAAGGCTTTGTTTTAGGTGTATAGATGTGGTAGTTGGTAGATCCTTAAGTAAATGAAGCAATGAACTTGAAAGGAAAAAGTTTTTGTTTGTAATACTCAAAGTCAAATTCGTATGATTTCAAGACCCTATTTTAAAAACCCTTTTATCAACTTTAAAACTCATGTTTTATGTGAAAAATGAAGGATATAGGTAATATGTATCATTAGGTAATTTTTATAAGTTGAAATGAGTTTTGACGAGATTAATGTGTCAAACAAGAAGTGGAATCTAGATGGAAAATTTTGAGTTAGTACTCAACATATGAAATTCGTAATCTTGAATATAGGTCATAAGAACACCTATCATCTAAGTCCAAAATAGAAGTTTTATGTATCAAATGGAGTCTTCAAGTAATAGGTATCTCAAAGCCTTAATTTTTGATGCATTAAACAAGTTTTTCCCAATGGAATCATTCAAAAATTTAATTTCAAGAAATTCGGATTTTTGGATGAATCCTATTTGAAAACATATTTGCTAAGTGTAAAATGTAAGTTTTAGTGGAGAAATGAAGGCTTGGGTAATAGGTATAATGAAGACTCAATTTAGATAAGGATAAATTGAATTTCTTAAGGAAATAACTTCAAAACAAATGAGATAGTCAAAGTTAGGAATCTAGTTTTTCATGAAAGT
>JAMXBD010005289.1:0-18860 GCA_024138025.1 Combretum micranthum
AAAGCATTGAAGACCATTAATGCACATAAACTCAGAATAATGATTGAAACTGCTGATGTGCTGTTTTAGTATTGAATTTTAAAGCATATTTCTAGCAAGCATACTAGGTCTTCTATTGTAATATAGCATGAATAAAGTGTCGATCCCACGGAGATTTACTAACTACTAGACAATTATCAACTAATACTAATATCTAGGCAATTGATCTTTTAAGATGAGTAGAGATTAAACTAAATTATCTAATTGATTATCTATATGAATGCAATGAGCATTTTAAAGAGAGGGATGGAGGAAAAATGTGGGAAGGAGTAGAATCCACTTTAAACTATTGCCAATCAACTTGAAGTCATGTTATAATGATAATTAGATTCATGACATTCATAAGAAATTGTCAAGATTTAAAAAACAGATTAAAAACCTTTTAAACCACAAAACAATTCAATAACTTCCGCTAAATAAATTATTAGTGGAATCAAAATTACAATTATAAACCTTCCGATTCTATAATTGACTAATACTTTACATTAACATCTCCTAATTCCTTAGTGAGAAATCAACATAAAACATTGCATTAATATTCATGGACAATTTCTAAATTAGATTAAACTACGCCGCTTCGCAATTGCAATTTAATCTCAATTTATGAATTTATATGAACCCTAATTTCCCTTCCGAGTTACTAGAATTCTTATACATCAAAAGTATGATGAATAATTAGAATTCAATATGAATATTTCATGATTCTAACTATCTTATAACATGGATTCAAAGATCATTTTAGCATGTTTAAAGCTTCATCAACTTCCCACAAAAAGAATTTAGCTACTCATGGATGATGATTCAAAAATCAGATAAGAAATTGCAAATGATTTCATTATAATCAAACTATTCAGATATATGAATTGCATAAAAGAAATAAGATTAGATATCACCAATTCAAAATACCAAAGCTTCACTTGCAACTTCTTGAATAACTTCAAATATCTCTTCAAAAATCTCTATGAAATGCCTAGTTCTAAGTATTCTAAAGCTACTTGGATTGTGGAATGTATGCTTGGATTGTTGGATACTTGGATGATTCTGAAAGTGAGGAGAAGACCCCCTATTTATAGGAAAAATTTCGAGAAAAACATTAAATGAACTTTGCTGTTTCACATTGTACGCCGGCCGTTATGGATTCTACGCCGGCGGCTTACAGGCGGCGTATCTTCGAATTCTTCTTAGCGCAAGCAGTGCACTGGCAGCCTTCAATATTAGTTACAATGTAGGCCGCTTCTACGCCGGCGGCTTAGATGTAGATCTAGCCGGCGTATATAGTTAGAAATGAAGCGTTGGGCTGATTTATAACGAACGCCGTCTCAAAGCCGGCGGCTTTCATGCCGGCGTTGACACTCAAACAGATTTGTCTCTTCAATTTCCTTCAAGCGTTGGATATCTTCATGTCGCTTCCAATCTATGATGTATGCTGCCTCAAGGCCGGCGGCTTTTATGCCGGCTTATAATGTAACTCCTTCAAAGCTGGTGATGTTTCATTTCTGGGCAGTCGGCCTTCATGTGCGCTGGCTGCTTCATCTTCTACGCCGGCAGCTTTGAGGCGGCTTGAGTGTTGTGTTGATTTTTTTGCTTGGCAAAGCTGGCAGTGCTGCAACGGCCTTGGATGTAAGCCGTCTGAAGGCCAGCGGCTTTGAATGGTGAATTGCCGGCCTTGACTTCAATTTTTACTTTCATTCAAATTCTTTGTTTTGATTTCTTTATCCTAAATTGGTCCTGAAACATAAAATTTAATCAAAACAAATATCCATTCTAGCTCTTTTGATCATCAAGATTTGTATAAAATATGATCTTATCAATCCCCCACACTTGAACTTTTGCTTGTCCTCAAGCAAAATGAAGAATAAAATGAAATCTCTTTATAGATAGTACAATTTTTTTAATCTCAATTTCTTTAACTTGTTTTTCTTGTATCTACAGCTCTAACCATACCAATTTCTTACAATTAGAGTACTATAATCAAAATTTAGGAGTTAATCCAAAAAAACAAGTTTTAATCTCAACTTTTAACAAGGAACATTCTATTCAAAAGCAAATACTCAATCCACTAAGGAAAAATACTCATTTAAACTTCTTTGGATTTCTAGCTTATATATATTCTAAGTAACACAAAATAAAAGCATGTGGTATCTACTTTTTCCTTAGAATTTCTCCTTCTTTATTATAAGTCTCTTTCCTTTGCATATTTTGCATTCATTTTTCTTTTTCTTTCTCAAGCATTTATTTTCTTTTTGGGAGGTTTTTGCCTCCATCTTTTTGTTTTTTCAAAGCTCATGAAATTGAACTTTTGCCATTCTTCCCTTCTCGTTACAGTGAGTTCATTGAGTGGCACATCCCAGGCTCATCACCTAAGTGACCAGGTTTCAAAATACCCCTAAGAACTCTTCCTCACTTTAACATTCAAGTTCAGATACTCATAACTCAAATTTCAAGTCAGAGGGAGTAGTGGCTATGCTTGTTTCTTTCTTTTTGAATGCAATACAATATCAAAGGCTTATTTTTATTGAAGGATCACTAAGTTTAAAAGTTTCTTCTACCTCTTTCACCAAGTGTTAAAATTAAAGAATATATACCAACTAAAATTTCCAAGAAGTAGACCTGTTTATCTTTCAACAAAAGGACTCGACCAGCTCTTAAATTTCCAATTCCAAAGTTAAAAATAAAGTAAACTTGTTCCTTAAGGATTTTACAACTTAATTTTAACTTAGTAAACCAATCACAACAGCAGGTGAGTAAGATATTTCACAAGTCAATTTCATTGATTTTCATTCTTTGCTTTGTACTATCTCCAATTTCAAGAGATTTTTGAAAAATTTTGGCAGAATTTCCTCATGATTTTGCTTTCAAACCAAAAATACAAGTGGAGATTTTTTAATATAAACAACAGCAACAGATCATATTCATTACTTCAACACTTCATGTAATTCTATCCCTTCCCCCACACTTCAATCAAACAGTGACCTCATTGTTTTTCAACAATTAAAACAGAGGAAAGGAATAAGAAATGAATTGGATACTTCCCTGAAGTCAGTCGATTCATAGTCATCAAAATTGGCATTGCAAGAGATTTGCTTTGCTCGATTCTGTAATCACTACAAAAGAAAAACAAAAACAAAAAAAAAAAAAAATAAAAGCAGAAAAATAAGAAATGAGTTCACCCACAAGAACTTGGGTACTCAATAAATATACAGGCCAATATATAAAAATAAAAACAATAAAGCTCAAATTGAGAGCTAGCAGGGTCTCTAGCTCTCTGGCCCCGGGCTCTGTCTGCTGCTGCCCTCAGGAGTGTGTCTCGCAGTGTCTCCTGGGCTGGCTGTCTGTGTGTGCTCTGAACTGAGCCTATCTGAGTGATGTGACTCAGATGAAGTCTGGTAGTCATGCCAGTCCCCGTCTCTGGGCTAATGCAGCAAATAGCTGTCTTCAATGCCTCAAAGATAGTCTTCCTGAATTTCTTTCTTCTTCCTCTCCCTTTCTTGACTATCTCTGAGCTCCTGACTCTGGCGCTTCAGCTCTTCAACATCCAGCCTAAGCTGGTCCATACGTACGCTGATGAAGTGCCTGCAGGAGGAGGAGGAGCAGATGTGGATGGCATCTCTAATGGGGCATCTCCAGGAAAGATATCCTGGATATCTACCTCCTCTAATATCGGTGGCTGTGCTCCCCTGGGGTTTTTCAACAATCCCCAGCCTCTAAATGGTGCAGATGTAATCCTCTTGTACTCATACACCTCGTCATCCTGTGGAGGCTCAAAAATGTTATCCCCTTCAATAACCGAGTAATGTAGCCTCACAGCCCAGACCTCTAGTCCTCGTGTCATCTACCTGCCGGTATATAAAATTGGCCACCTCTACCCCAAGATCAATCCGATAGCCTCTGATAAGGCTATATAGGTAGAACATGTCGAATGAAGTCACCTTGCTGTGACTAGTCTTCTTGCAACACAGTGTGTGTGCAAGAATATGGTGGATCACTTGTGCTACATCTCTGAAAGATGTGGCCAATGACTTGGATGGGACGAATGACTCATTTGCCCTCTCAGGAGCAACCAGCTGGAACCAATAACCCTCCTGAGTCATGTATGCCGGCCAACTGTTGGGCAGATTCCTATGTTCCTCCTCACTATCGTACAGTCCCAATATATGGCCTATCTGTTTCAACTTTACTTCCCTGATGTGTCCATAGGCCTGGAACTGGAAAGTGGACTCCTCTCGGTCCGGGATGTTCTTCACAGTGACAAGAACTCAATCGTCAAGTTCTTGTAAGCAGGCTCCTGAAAATCAAATAGTCTGAGCCATGCTGGATCTTGAATAATCGCTGATTCTATCTACCATCCCGAACTCATCCAGTAAACACCAGTCTAAGTACTGGATATTCAAAAAATCCATCTTCACGAGCCTTTTCTTTCTATCTTTGGCGTATTGCTGACTGGACAGCAAATTCTGGCTCTGTAACCCGATGTAGAAGCATCAGCCGTTCTTGGTCGTTTTTGTTTTGGGGCCATTCCTGCAAATTATTTAAATTTAATTAGTATTCAAATGCACAATTTTAAGGGATTTCTAATTTATGCCTAAAACATGATTTTAAACAATTTTATATCAGGCATATAATAGGTGGCTAAAACATTTACACTTGCATAATACTATCAAAGCTGGCAGCTTAGGCTTGCCAGCTCAGAATTGAACGTTGGAATTTTCAAAATTTTCAAACAAAATTGATTTTCAAAAATTTTTCCTTTTTGTCCCAAAATCAATTTTATACTGAAATTTTTATAAAATTCGAGCACAAATCAATTCCAATTTCAATTAGGCAAATTTGAGCACAATGCAAGGATTAAAGCCACTAGCAGTAATAAGGATCACAAATCCAGGATGTAAGATCAATTTCAATTAGCCCCAAATTTCGCAATTTCAAACACCCCCAATCTCAAGAACCCTAATTCTCCAATCTAGCAAGTATCATGAATCAACACATTATGGCTTGCAAATGCAACGAAATTCTAGTTCAACAGATCATTATCCAAACAATAATTCTATGATGAACACAAATGTATATCAATGATAGTGATCCAAGAAATCCAATACAGACAAGTAATCCAAATCGACAGATTTCAAATACATAATGCAATGTAATATATGTAAACATAGGATTAAGAGCAAGAATCTTACTTGGACGGATGGATTTGACTCAAAAAATGAAGCTAATGAAGGGATGATTTCTTCCGTGAGAGTGATAGAGTGAGAGTGAGTGAGTAAGAATGAGAAAGAGAGAGAGGATTCGCACCTGTTAAAAGCATCTGCAGAACCTACGCCGGCATTTCTGCAATGTAAGCCGGCGGCTTACAGCCAGTGTAAATGAAAAAATTACATACCGAGAGCTCAAAGCTGGCGCTTATCGATTTACACTGCCGGCTTAAAGGATACGCCGGCATAAAGCGGCGGCTTTAAATCCCAGATGCCGGCCTTGATCGGGAATTTTCAGAAACCAAGAAATCTGCAACATACGCCGGCAATAAGCCGGCGGCCTTCACCTTCCCTTGCCAGCGTAAATCTTGTACTCAACGCCGGCATGTAAGCGGCGGCCTAGACCTTTCCCAAGCCGGCCTAAATCTTGTGCTTCATACGCTGGCAACTAAGCGGCGGCTTTCAACTCTCCACTGCCGGCTCTTTTGCGGTGCTCACCTACTCCTTTACGCCGGCTAGCTAAAGCGTTGAGCCGGCCTTCTCCTGTTTTTCAAAGCTTGCTCAAGGCTGGCAGCCTGAGCCGGCTTTCAGCCTTTTCCAATTTTTTTTTTATCATTACCTGCCACACTAATAGCTAAGTTAGTAAAAACAAAACAAATAAAAATTACTCTAAAATTAGACATGGGTTGCCTCCCAAGAAGCGCTTAGTTTAAAGTCGCTTAGCCCGACTTTCCTGACCTGATCATGGTTCTTTGAGATTCATGACAGTAGTAGTACTGTCAAGATTTTCCCCCTCAAAATAATGCTTGAGCAGTTGCCCATTCACTTTAAAAGTCCGATCATCCTCAGTTTTTAATTCAACCGTTCCATATGGAAAAACTCTTGCAATCTCAAACGGTCCCGACCATCTTGACCGTAATTTTCCAGGAAACAACTTCAAACGAGAATTGTAAAGTAAAACTTTTTGTCCAGGAAAAATTCTCGTTTGATGATGTTCCTATCATGCCATTTCTTTGCTCGTTCCTTATAGATACGAGCACTTTCAAATGCCTCATTTCTCCATTCTTCCAGCTGATTCAATTGGAGCAATCTTTTACCTGCAGCTTTTTCATCAAAGTTAAGAAATTTTATGGCCCAAATGCCTTGTGCTCAAGTTCTACAGGAAGATGACATGATTTACCAAAAACAAGCATGTATGGGGACATTCCAATAGGGGTTTTAAAAGCAGTCCTGTAAGCCCATAATGCATCATCTAATTTTGAAGACCAATCTTTTCTTGATGCATTAACAGTTTTTTCCAAAATCCTTTTTATCTCCCTATTGGAAACTTCAACTTGCCCACTTGTTTGTGGATGATAGGGGGTAGTCACTTTATGTGTAACACCGTATTTTGCCAAAAGTTTTTCAAATTGCCTGTTACAAAAATGAGACCCCCCATCACTAATTATAGCTCTGGGCACACCAAATCTGGTAAAAATGTTCTTTTTCAAAAATTTCAAAACTACTCGGGCATCATTTGTTTGTAAAGCAACAGCTTCCACCCATTTTGAAACGTAATCAACTGCCACAAGTATGTATTTATTTGAAAAAGATGAGGGAAAAGGACCCATAAAGTCAATCCCCCAAACATCAAAAAGCTCAATTACCAGAATATTGTTTTGTGGTAATTCATCGTTTAGAAATGTTACCTGTCTTTGACATTGAGCACATGACATAATGAAATTCCTGCAGTCACGAAACAAGTTAGGCCAATAAAATCCAGATGATAACACTTTTGCTGCAGTCCTTTGAACACCAAAGTGTCCCCTGCTTCTTTGAATGACAGTGTTCTAAAATGCTAAGCTGATCAGATTCAGGCACACATCTTCTAATTATTTGGTCAGCACATTTTTTGAACAGATATGGTTCATCCCAAAAATAGTATTTTACATCATGCAAAAACTTTTTCTTTTGAGGATATGACAAACCATATGGGATAATCTTACTAACCAAATAATTCACAATATCAGCATACCATGGCAAATCTAGAATCTCTACTGCATGCAATTGTTCATCAGGGAACTTCTCATTGATGGGAATGTCTAGACTATCAGATTCAAGTCTAGACAAATGGTCAGCAAATTCTCAGTTCCCTTTTTATCTTTAATTTCAAGATCAAATTCTTGCAGTAGTAAAACCCATCTAATCAACCTAGGTTTTGCATCAGCTTTAGCAAACAAATACTTGAGAGCTGCATGGTCAGTGTATACTACAACTTTAGAACCTATCAGATAAGGCCTAAATTTATCACATGCAAAGATAACAGCTAAAAGCTCTTTCTCAGTAGTGGCATAATTTCTCTGGGCCTCATTTAGTGTTCTACTTGCATAGTATATAACATGAAAGATCTTACCTCGTCTCTGACCAAGTACCGCTCCAACTGCAAAGTCGCTGGCATCACACATGAGTTCGAAAGGAAGCTCCCAGTCTGGCGCAATGATTACTGGTGTAGAAATGAGCTTTTCCTTTAATAAATTGAATGCCTGCAAACATTTGTCATCAAAATTGAACACCGCATCTTTTTCCAGAAGGTTGCAAAGAGGTTTGGAAATTTTGGAGAAGTCCTTGATGAATCGTCTGTAGAAGCCAGCATGTCCAAGAAAACTTCTGACTCCTTTAACAGTCGTGGGTGGTGGTAACTTCTCAATAATCTCCACTTTGGCTTTATCCACTTCAATTCCTCTCGCAGAAATTTTGTGACCCAACACTATCCCTTCTCTAACCATAAAGTGGCATTTTTCCCAATTCAGGATCAGATTGGTATCTTTGCATCTTTGTAGAACCGAGGCTAAATTCTCAAGACAAAGATCGAATGACTTTCCAAAGACTGAAAAATCATCCATGAAGATCTCGATAAAATTCTCAAGCATATCAGAGAATATAGCCATCATACACCTCTGAAATGTAGCAGGTGCATTGCAAAGTCCAAAGGGCATTCTCCTAAAGGCAAATGTGCCATAAGGACAAGTGAATGTTGTTTTCTCTTGATCATCGGGTGCAATAGAAATCTGATTGTATCCAGAATATCCATCAAGAAAACAGTAATAATCATGCCCTGCAAGTTTCTCCAACATCTGATCAATGAAGGGAAGTGGAAAGTGATCCTTTCGGTGGCATCATTCAACTTCTGTAATCAATACAAACTCTCCACCCAGTCACAGTACGAGTAGGAATCAATTCATTTTGCTCATTCTTCACTACAGTCATACCACCTTTCTTTGGCACTACTTGAACCGGACTAACCCATTTACTATCAGAGATAGGATAGATGATACCTGCGTCAAGTAGCTTCAAAACTTCTTTCTTGACAACTTCTTTAAGTGTCGGGTTAAGTCTCCTTTGTGGTTGAACTGTAGGTTTACACTCAGCTTCCATAAGGATTTTGTGAGTGCAAATCATAGGGCTAATACCCTTAATGTCAGCAATGGTCCATCCAATTGCTTCTTTGTGCTTTTTCAACACTTCAATCAACTGTTGTTCTTGTCTATCTGTCAATGCAGATGAAATGATGATTGGCAAAGTATCGCCAATTCCAAGAAAAGCATACTTCAGATCAGGAAGTGGTTTCAGTTCCAAGGTCGGTGGCTGCATCAAAGACGGAACTTGCTTCTGCTCATTTGTACCCAAAGATTCATAATATCTGGTTTTGATCATTGGTACATCTTCCAGTATTTCTTCATCCTCTTCATCATCACTCCAATTGTCCACGTCTCTCAAGACGGACTCCATAGTCTCCACACCAGTTTGTTCCTCAAGTGATTCAGAAACCAGCTCATCAATGGTATTGATGGTGTAACAGGCATCGGTATCATCAAATTTCTTCATTGCCTCATAGACATTGAAAGTAACCTGTTCATCCATCACCCGTAATGTAAGCTGCCCTTGTTCCACATCAATTAGTGCTTTTCCTGTTGCAAGGAACGGTCTGCCCAAGATCATGGGAACTTCCCTATCTTCATCCATGTCTAGAACTACAAAATCCACAGGGAAAAAGAATTTGTCAACTTTAACTAGGACATTTTCCACAATACCCCTAGGGTATTTTATACTTCTATCAGCAAGTTGCAAGGTTACATGTGTATCCTTGCAATCTCCAAGTCCTAGTTTTTAAATACGATGAAGGCATTAAGTTGATACTTGCACCAGAATCAATTAAAACTTTATCAAAATAACAATCACCAATGGTGCAAGGAACAGTAAAACTTCCCTGATCTCGGAGTTTAGTGGGCAGACTGGGTGTTTGTTTCTGTAGGATCATGGAACATTCTCCAGTGAGTATCACATTTCCATCAATCTTCCTCTTGTTAGACAGCAATTCTTTGATGAATTTGGCATAGGAAGGCATTCCTTGAATCACTTCTAAGAATGGAATGTTGATGTGCAGCTTCTTGAAAACATCCAGGAATTTTGAAAATTGCTCATCAAGTCTTTGTTGCTTTAATCTTCCTGGAAAAGGGGACGGAGGAACATATGATTTCACCTCAGGTGGTTTTTGAATAGTTCCTCCACCTTTCGTTTCCCTTTGTTGTTTTGTGGTGGAATTTCCTCTTGATCTTTTTCCTCATGATCTTTGATAGTCCTCAACTGGAGCAATCTCCTTCCACTTCTCAGTGATTGCATTTACAGACTTGGGATTCTCCTCCGTGTTGCTTGGTAAAGACCCAGATGGTCTATTACTCACTTGTTGTGCAAGTTGATGGAGCTTCCCTTGCAAATCTTGAATGATTGCATTCTGATTGTTGAGTGAGTTTGTTGTGTGACAATGAAATCCCTCAGTAATGCATCAGTGGATGATTGAATTTGCTGTTGAGGTGGGGCATTTCTACAAATCCTTGTCCTTGAAAACCAGGTGGTGGCTTTAGAACATTGGCATCATTCCGATATGAAGATTGGATGATTTCGCATATTCGGATGATATGTGTTTCCAAAATTGCCCTTTTGGAAATTTCCCACATAATTGAGCTGCTGTCATTTGAAGATGATCCATGTGGACACTCAAAAGAGGAGTGTGGTCCTGAGCAAATCTCACAACAAAACACTTGTTGTTTTTTATTGGAAGTATTTGTAGTTGTGAGTTTACTTACTTGAGTGATGAGGGTTGCCATTTGAGCCTTGAGTTGTGATATATCTTCTTTGTCTTCCAAAGATGCTACTTTAGATCTTGTTCTTTCACAACTCCAATTATGAGCAGCAGAAGCTAATTCTTCAATAATCTCACTAGCTTCCTCATATGTTTTCCCATCAGTGATCCGCCCGATGTAGCATCTACTAATGACCTTAAAGCTTCATCAAGACTGAGGTAGAAATTTTCAATTAGTAGATTATCGGGTAAACCATGGTGTGGACATTTTCTGACCGCCTCTTTGAATCTTTCCCAAGCATCATATAATGATTCTCCAGGGAATTTGGTGAAGTTGGAAATTTCATTTCTTAATCTGGCGGTTCTTGCTGGAGGGAAAAATCTCAGAAACTTCTTTGTCAGATCAGTTCCATGTAGTGATCGAATCTGGAGGTTGGGAATTGTACCATGCCAAAGCTTTATCCCTAAGAGAAAGGGAAAAGCTGAAGTCGGATGACTTCGTTTCTTACACCATTAAGTTTGACAGTGTTGGTGTATTGAAGAAATTTGGCAAGGTGTTCATCTGGCGTCTCATTTGGATATCCTCCAAATTGATGTGATTCAACCATTTGAATCAGGGACGGTTTAAGCTCAAATTGTTGCCTCCACAGTGGGCATTCGTATGGCGGGATCTTGAATAGTAGGCACTGTATAGTCTCGAATTGCCCTTGGAGCGGAGCAGCTGGTTGCAATGGTTGTTGTTCATTGTTTCTTGATTTTCTGCCATTGCTCCTCTTCTTTGGTTCCTTCTTCTCTGTTGATGCAAGGTTCTTTCGATTTCGGATCTAAAGGTAGAATTTCAGCACTTCTACTTCTTCGCATAAAACCTGCAAAGAGAAAAGGAAAATTTCAAACTAAATTCAAACCTAAACTACTAGCAAAGCTGAAGTTAGTCTAATATTAATAAATCCCCGGCAACGGCGCCAGAAAACTTGATGTGCTGTATTTAGTATTGAATTTTAAAGCATATTTCTAGCAAGCGTACTAGGTCTTCTATTGTAATATAGCATGAATAAAGTGTCGATCCCACGAGATTTACTAACTACTAGACAATTATCAACTAATACTAATATCTAGGCAATTGATCTTTTTAAGATGATTAGATTAAACTAATTATCTAATAATTATCTATATGAATGCAATGAGCTTTTTAAAGAGAGGGATATGGTGAAAATGTGGGAAGGAGCAGAATCCACTTTAAACTATTGCCAATCAACTTGAACTCATGTTATAATGATAATTAGATTCATGAACATTCATAAGAAATTGTCAAGATTTAAAAACAAGTTTAAAACCTTTTAAACCACAAAACAATTCAATAACTTCCGCTAAATAAATTATTAGTGGAATCAAAATTACAATTATAAATCTCCGATTCTATAATTGACTAATACTTTATATTAACATCTCCTAATTCCTTAGTGAGAAATCAACATAAAACATTGCATTAATATTCATGGACAATTTCTAAATTAGATTAAACTACGCCGCTTCCGCAATTGCAATTTAATCTCAATTTATGAATTCATATGAACCTAATTTCCCTTCCGAGTTATTAGAATTCTTATACACCAAAAGTATGATGAATAATCAGAATTCAATATGAATATTTCATGATTCTAATATCTTATAACATGGATTCAAAAATCATTTTAGCATGTTTAAAGCTTCATCAACTTCCCACAAAAAGAATTTAGCTACTCATGGATGATGATTCAAAATCAGATAAGAAATTGCAAATGATTTCATTATGATCAAATATTCAGATATATGAATTGCATAAAAGAAATAAGATTAGATATCACCAATTCAAAATACAAAGCTTCACTTGCAATCTTGAATAACTTCAAATATCTCTTCAAAAATCTCTATGAAATGCCTAGTTCTAAGTATTCTAAGCTACTTGGATTGTGGAATGTATTGGTTGGATACTTGGATGATTCTGAAAGTGAGGAGAAGACCCCCTATTTATAGGAAAAATTTCAAAACATTAAATGAACTTTGCTGTTTCACATTGTACGCCGGCCGTTATGGATCCTACGCCGGCGGCTTACAGGCGGCGTATCTTCGAATTTCTTTGCGCAGGCAGTGCACTGGCAGCCTTCAATATCAGTTACAATGTAGGCCGCTTCTACGCCGGCGGCTTAGATGTAGATCTAGCCGGCGTATAGTCAGAAATGAAGCGTTGGGCTGATTTATAACGAACGCCGTCCCAAAGCCGGCGGCTTTCATGCCGGCGTAGACACTCCAACAGATTTGTCTCTTCAATTTCCTTCAAGCGTTGGATATCTTCATGTCGCTTCAATCTATGATGTACGCTGCCTCAAGGCCGGCGGCTTATGCCGGCTTAAATGTAACTCCTTCAAAGCTGGTGATGTTTCATTTCTGGGCTCGGCCTTCATGTACGCTGGCTGCTTCATCTTCTACGCCGGCAGCTTTGAGGCGGCTTTGAGTGTTGTTTTTTGTTGGCAAAGCTGGCAGTGCTGCAACGGCCTTGGATGTAAGCCGTCTGAAGGCCGGCGGCTTTGAATGGTGAATTGCCGGCCTTGACTTCAATTTTTCCTCTTTTCAATTCAAATTCTTGTTTTGATTTCTTTATCCAAATTAGTCCTGAAACATAAAATTTAATCAAAACAAATATCCATTCTAGCTCTTTTGATCATCAAGATTTGTATAAAATATGATCTTATCAATTGCCATTTTTCTTTAATGAGTTGTTACGAAATTTTTCCTATAAATAGGGGGTCTTCTCCTCACTTTCAAATCATCCAAGTAGCTCTGAAAACTACAAATACATAGATTAGAATTAGCATTTCACAGAGATTTTTGAAGGGATATTGAAGTTTTCCAAGAAATTGCAAGTGAAGCTTTGATATTTTGAATTGGTGATATATGATATTTTCCTTTTATGCAATTCATATATCTGAATATTTTGATCATAATGAAATCATTTGCAATTTTTATATGATTTTTGAATCATCATCCATGAGTAGCTAAATCCTTTTTGTGGGAAGTTGATGAAGCTTTAAACATGCTAAAATGATCTTTGAAACCATGTTATAAGATAGTTAGAATCATGGAATATTCATATTGAGTACTGATTATTCATCATATCTTTGGTGTATAAGAATTCTGATAACTCGGAAGGGAAATTAGGGTTCATATGAATTCATAAATTGAGATTAAATTACAATTGCAGAAGCGGCGGAGTTTAATCTAATTTAGAAATTGTGCATGATACTAATGCAATATTTTATATTGATTTCTCACTAAGGAATTAAGGGATGTTAATATAAAGTATTAGTCAATTATAGAATCGGAAGGTTTATAATTGTAATTTTGATTCCACGAATAATTTATTTAGCGGAAGCTATTGGATTATTTTCGTGGTTTAAAAGGTTTTTAACTCTGTTTTTAAATCTTTACAATTTCTTATGAATATCCATGAATCTATTATCATTATAACATGACTTCAAGTTGATTGGCAATAGTTTAAAGTGGATTCTACTCCTTCCCACATTTTTCTAACATATCACTCTCTTCAAAGCTCATGCAATCACATTTTTCTAACATATCACTCTCTTCAAAAGCTCATTGCAATCATAGTAGATACTTAATTAGATAATTTAGTTTAATCTTAATCTAATCATTCTAAAAGACCAATTGCCTAGATATTAGTATTAGTTGATAACTGTCTAGTGTTAATAGATCTCTGTGGGATCGACACTTGATCATGCTATATTACAAGATAAGGCCCAGTACGCTTGCTGGATAAGATGCTTTGAAAATTCAATACTAATTTAGCACATATGCACAAGCATATGAGCATACAATACATAAGACCGTTCGGAAATCTTATGTTGAATGGATTACGCCCTCCATTAGGGGTTAGGATGGTCCATAAGACATGCAACATGATTTCCAATTGTGTGTGGGGAGATCCATAAGTCATGCAACCATAACGCCGAGATCTTTCTCAGTTATACAACTTTATTGTTTTATGATAGTAGTTTTATGTGCTACTACACATCTGTTAATTTAAGCGATCTCACATCCTTAATGTTAACATAGGCCCCCACGCCTTCCGCTAATATACTTTTGTCCCACTAAAGATATATTAGCTAATGCAATGTAACTCACTACGTGATATGCATATACAGTTTATTCATATAACCGTGGCATGTTACTTACGTAGGTTAAATTGACGAACTTAGTAAATAGAATTGTTAAGTTAATAGAACCTTATAAGAAATACTCATTCCCGGTATTCCTTGTACTTAGGTGATTTGGAGGATGGATTTCCACTCCTTGAGGACTACTACGACTAGAGGATTTTCTCTCAATGGCCGAGTGAGTTCATTTCTTAAATAGTTGTGCTCATGTATGTGCTTATAATCGTAGTGGCATTAAAATTAGGAAAAGAAAAAATTATGATGATTTGTGATCTAATTTGGTTGAATAGATAATAAGTATATCGAGACGAGACTTGTTGAAAAATCATTGTATGAGCTAGTATAGACTTGGATTGTTTGAAATTCTCTATGATCGCACTTAATCTACTTAATTAACATGCCACAATTATATGAATAAACTGTACATGCATATCACATAGTGAGTGATGTGTGTATGATCACCAAGTCTAAAATTTATAATCCAATTAATTCAGATCCATACAAGGCAGCGCACCTATCTTGTAGTATGGAAATTAACTCGGATGTTGTCCTGAAGATCTATGGGCAATTACTAGTAATACCCTTTCACCACTATCTAGTCTAAATTATCAAAAGATTGTATTAACCCTAATGATTAATTATACTAATAATTAATAAACCCTAATTATAGAATATGAAAGCTTTCCTTAATTTAATTCAATTCACAACAATGCCCCTAGTTTTGATCCACCCTAACCCTTAATACCTATGATAAAATTAACTGATGAAAAATCAAATCTTGAACTGCAGTGTTTCTAACTTAAACTAATTACTCTCTTCAAGTCAATTGATTCCTAATTTTACATGAGAAAATGGGAATCTCTTCCTTTACTTACGTCAATGCAAAATTGCATGAAATTCACAAACCCTAAATAAAGATTTAATCTTATTGCAGAAATTCGAAGCCTCCCTATGTCTAGGTGAAGCATGCAAATTTATCATTCATGTAAGATCTGTCCTATTAGTTGAAATCTCTTTCTAACTAATAAGAATCAAACAAGCAATAATCCTGGCCAGAAAATTATTATAAGACAATTAAACCCATGAATGAATTCAAGATCAAAACTTTTCATCAATTGATAAAAATTCAGGACATGAGTTAGGGTTTCACAAAACCTAGGGCATACAAATCTACTCTTCCATATGATAAACAACAGAAACAATAGATCTAGAAGGTTTAAATAAAACATAATGACAAAAAACCCCTTTGAAACAATTGTTGTGACTCCGGATGTTTGTGCCGCCAATTCCTCTTGAAAAACTCTCCAACAGACAACCTTTAGGGTTAGGAATGATATATGACTCTCTCTCTTCTCTAAAACAACGCAAGAAGGCTGTATTTATACAAAATTGCTCATACACGGGTAACCTACACGACCCGTATAGGTCAGGGGTGTACATCATAATTCCAGCGCATTTCCTTTGTTGTCATGTGTACACTACTCATCCTACACTACTCGTGTAGCTCGGGTCGTGTACATTGAAAAAGCTGATTTTTCTTCGAGTTTATCCTCCAAATCTACATTAGTAGTGTATAATTACTAGTGTATGACCAGCAACTTCATCTAGACTCCATAATCCTTCAATAACTTGGTTTCTTTCATGATAAATCTCTCGAAAAGCTCCATTGTTCCATAATTATCCCTGAAACAAATAATTAACCCAATAAAAGTTCTTTCCTTTGATGAATTACTCAAATAGCATATAAAATATGCTAAATGATGCACAAACAATGGGTCTTAAGACACTTATCATGAGTCACATTGCATAGGTTATTATATCTTTTTGGAAGAAGAATAATAATTGGGTAACGAGGGGCCTGTAAACTCGAATGATGGCATATAGGCCGAAATTGAAAATGTGTGTGGGTGGGCACCTGTATTAACCATAGTAAAAATTTAAAAGTGATGGCTGGGCACCTATATCAACACAATAAGAAGTGAGAAGAATTTAAATGTTGGTTCGTATGGGCCTGAAACACCTAACCCCGAATGGAGGGCGTAAATCCATTCAACATAAGATTTCCAGACGGTCTTATGTATTGTACGCTCATGTGTTTGTGCATTCCATATGGTTGTTAATAACTTGGCTGTTATATACTGTTGTTGAGTATTAAATATTTGGAAATGGATCTCACTAAGCCTGTAGCTTACACCCTGATAGTTTTATTGTGTGTCCTATTTTTGGTTGTTCCGAGAAAACACTTTTCACAAGGTTACGTTTGGATGAAGGAGCTTTTGAAGAAGTCGAGACCTAGCTAGAGGCACGGACTTCTAGGAAAATCTCTTTAACATAAACCCTAACATTTGTAATATGGTTTTAGACTGGATAGACTTCTATTATTATTTTTGGCGGGGGTATGCCCCCTTGACTTTTATAAAGACTTAACTTGTTTATATTGTTGTGATTTCTATTTTTAATGCTATTGTATGCCTTCTTAAGACTATTTGATTCAAAATGTGATCTTAAAAGTTGTGCAAGTACACCTTACACCCGGTATGTAACTTATGGGATGACTAAGGTTGTCATACTTAAGTTTAAATATTGAGTGTGGTGAACTGTCGTGTTTTGGGTACCCTTTGGGGCGTGACAGTTTAAGTTGATATCAGAGCATGGTTAAGAGTTTACAATCATAACTACAACTATATAGCCTTAAAGAGGGATAAAAAGAAAAGCTAGAATAGAATTAAAAAGGAAGACTTAGATAGGATGATGACCATGGTACGAGTCTTAGAATCCTATTTCCTAACTCTTGTGGATAGTAACCACTAGGAAGCAATCGGCTTAGCATCGCGAAACATCCATAAGTGGCCCAATAAGACTCTCATAGAATATCGCTTAGGTGGTCTTGATTGTTTTCGGAATTGCATTGTTATTATTAAATGTTGGTTGTTTCGTTGTTGCTTAAAACGCAAAATTTTACTTGAATTTCGTTTACGAGGATTTTTGCACGTGTTGTTTAAATTTCTATAAAGTTAGTCATGTTTTATGATTTCAAGATTTTATTATTTAAATTCCTGATTTCCTTTTTGTACTTTTATTTCTGCTTTTACTATAATTTCCTTTATTTCCGCTTTCTCGTTTGAAAACATTAATAAAATATTGAGAAGATTACTTAACTAGACAAAATAAAATTTATAACTGCTGTGGTAGGAGAAGGAGACGTCAGGAGGAAAGTGCCTCCAACCAACCAAATATGGAAGAAAGGCAACAAGCTGCCCCACCTCCAAACCCTCCCGCTGATGCTACTCAGGTAGCCTTGCAAGCCATGCTTGGACGAATGACACAAATGATTCAAGTGCTTGAAGCACCTCGGCAGACTCTATTGGGACAAGCACTAACTGTCACGCCCATAGGGTACCCTAAACGTAACAGCCCGCCACATACTAAATAAGACTCTCGAATTCCTTATCTAAGCCCTTTGGGAGTCTTATAAAGATGTAAAGCATTCCTTTACGACAATAGAATACTTCAACAAATGGAGTTAAACAGTTTAACGTGGCATTCATTAACCATAGGTAATAAACCAAAACGCATAATTATACGTTACAAAATCTAAGGGGCATTCCCCCGCAAAAAATATAAGTCCATTACAGTCATCCAGAGTCATTTAGTTTCCAACGGAAGTCTATACAAAAAGAATGAAGTAAACTTCTATGGGAAACTCCTATCTCCGGAACCTGTACTGTGGCTTGCCTCGATCTAAGCCAGATAAACTCGTGCTGCAATAAGTAAAGCTATGGGGGCGTAAGATAACTAGCTTAGTGAGTAATAACTTCCATAACACAATTAAGTACAATTCATTCAAACAAGTGATTATTCAAGCAAGTGTATGCATCAAACAAATGAGTTCAACAAACATATGACCAACCGGAAATCATATGTGGATGGACTTGCGCCTTCCATCCTGGGTTAGCAGATTAACGAATCCTGCGGTACGACTCCGTTTAAGCTCACAGTCAACTAACAATATTTCGTTTTATGGATCACGATTAACCAACAAATTCGTTTTATGGATCACTATTAACCAACATATTCGTTTTGTGGATCACGAAAAACCAACCAATGCGAATGCTCCATCCCCAACGTGACATGAATGAATCCAATTACAATTGAAGTCGAATATACATTAGTTCAATTCTTTTAGGTGGCCAACAAGTATTCTCAAACATTCAATATAGAATACTAGCTAATCAGTCAATAGCTTAAGCACTCAGTTTCGATATTTCTTAAGTTTCATTCACACATTACAGCAGA
>JAMXBD010005290.1:0-18732 GCA_024138025.1 Combretum micranthum
TGATTGAGTCAAGTGAACCATGGTTTCAAGATATCAAAATTTCTTGCAAACAGGTAGCTATCCTGAGTGTGCTACAAAAAAGGATCAGAAATCATTGAGGCGTCTGGCAAGTCATTTCTTGTTAAGTGGAGATACCTTATACAGAAGGTCGTTTGATACAACCCTGTTGAGATGTGTAGATGAAAAAGAAGCTCAAAAATTAATGGAAGAAGTTCATGAGGGAGTATGTGGACCTCATATGAACGGATATATGCTAGCTAAAAAGATTATGAGGCTAGGATATTTCTGGTTAACCATGGAATCGGACTGTATCAAACATGTGAGATCTTGTCATTTATGTCAAATTTACGCAAACAAGATAAATGCTCCTCCGAAGGAATTACAGTCAATGTCGACACCGTGGCCATTCTCAATGTGGGGAATAGATGTAATTGGGCCAATTTCGCCAAAAGCTTCAAATGGTCATCGATTCATACTAGTTGCAATCGATTACTTCACCAAGTGGGTTGAAGCCGCTTCATACGCCAGTGTGACAAAAGCCGTTGTGGTGCGATTCATCAAAAGAGATATCATTGCTCGATATGGAACTCCAGAAAGTATCGTTACCGATAATGGTACAAATCTGAACAACAATGCAATGACTGATTTATGTCAGCAATTCAAGATTAAACACCGAAATTCCACTCCATATCGCCCACAGATGAATGGAGCAGTAGAAGCCGCCAACAAAAACATCAAGAGAATCATTGAGAAGATGACAATTGCATACAAGGATTGGCATGAAATGCTCCCATTAGCATTGATGGCGTATCGAACTTCTGTAAGAGTGTCAACTGGGGCAACGCCCTATTCCCTGGTATATGGGACTGAAGCTGTTTTACCAGTAGAAGTTGAGATTCCTTCACTCCGAGTATTGGCTGAAACAGAGCTCGAAGAAGCTGAATGGGTTAGACAAAGGGTTGAACAGTTAAATCTTTTAGATGAAAAAAGATTGACTGCCATGTGTCATGGGCAATTATATCAACAAAGGATGGCTAGAGCATTTAATAAGAAAGTCAAGCCAAGAAATTTCCAAGAAGGTGATTTGGTTCTGAGAAAAGTACTGCCAAATGTGCAAGATTCCAGGGGAAAGTTCACACCAAATTATGAAGGACCATACATAGTGAAGAAGGTCTTGACGGGAGGAGCATTAATCCTTTCCCAAATGGATGGACCCGATTTAAAGGATCCTGTGAACTCAGATGCTGTAAAGTTGTATTATCCTTGATCAATAAAATTTGTCATTTCAAATGATCAATTGATTTTATTTTAATTAATTATAAGCAAAGTTGATATCCCTGAAATTCTCTGAAGTCGGATCAAAGCCTGACCCACAAAATTCTTCCAAATAAATTTACAACCAAACACCATTTGAATCATCAGACAAAGAAGTTTGAGCATCTTATAATGCTGAATGAATGCGTTTATACAGTTTGGTCTGTTGATTGTTCTTATTTTAAAAGAAAATATTACTGCAAGGATAACTAATTTTGATAGAAAATTGAAGCATGCTTTTTATCATCGATTGGATATGGAACCAAAATTATCATAAAAAAACTCCCAGTGGACTAAAAATTCACAAGTACCCCTCAGTCTAGACTCGACAGATAGTCTAGTACTGACCAAACACAAAATCCATCCTTTTGAGATGGTGACCAAATACAAAATCCATCCTTTCGAGATGGTGACCAAATACAAAATCCATCCTTTCGAGATGGTGACCAAATTCAAAATCCATCCTTTTGAGATGGTGACCAAATTCAAAATCCATCCTTTCGAGATGGTGACCAAATTCAAAATCCATCCTTTCGAGATGGTGACCAAATTCAAAATCCATCCTTTGAGATGGTGATCAAGAAAAATTCAGAAACCCATTCATCAAGATGGTGATCAAGACAAAATTCAGAAACCCATCATCAAGATGGTGATCAAGACAAAATTCAGAAACCCATTCATCAAGACAAAATTCAGAAACCCATTCATCAAGAGGGTGATCAAGACAAAATTCAGAAACCCATTCATCAAGATGGTGATCAGATCAAATTTAGAAATCCATCCATTCAGATGGTGACCAAGACCAAATGACCAAACCAAAGCCCATAGGTCCGGCAAATGACCAAACCAAAGCCCATAGGTCTGGCAAATGACCAAATTAAAGCCCATAGGTCCAACAGATGACCTAGCAGTTTTAAAATCTAGACCCGACAGACGGTCTATCAACTAGGCCGACAGTTGACCTATCATCTAAAATCTAGACCCGACAGACGGTCTATCAGTTTTTTAGTCTAGGCCCGACAGATGGCCTATCATTTTTCAAATCTAGACCCGACAGACGGTCTATCAGTCTAGGCCCAACAGATGACCTTGCATTTTTCAAAATCTAGACCCGACAAATGGTCTATCAGTTTTCTAAGTCTAGGTCCGACAATTGACCTGACGAATCTCAAAGTCTAAACTCGACAGATGGTTTAGCACAAGATAAAAATCTATTTGTTGAAAATAAAATTTGGGAGGAGAAGCTAAGCAAAAATTGGCTATCTTTTTATCTTTGTGGCAAAGTTTTGTTCAAACTTTACCACAAAGAGGGCAGTTGTAGACACCCAATTTTTGCCCAATTAATTAAGGCTTAAATTTATAATAAAAATTTGTATTATATTGAGCTCATAAAAAATGAGAGAGTGAAAATAAAAAAAAAGAGAGAAAATAAAAAAAATAAAAAAAATAGAAAGAAAAAATCATAAAGTGAGAGATAAATATATAGAAAATTATTTGAGCTCAATATAGTATATAGTTTTATTATAAATCATTTTTAAAGTTAATTAAACAAATTTTCATTTTTGTTTAATTAAACTCATTTTTCCAAAATCCTTAATTAAGTAATGAGTTGGCTAAGTGATCGAGGCACAGGCCAAATGGCCTATTGGTTAAATACACTGACCTAGACCCTAGCCCAAGCGATAGGTCATGGGTTCGAACTAGCTTGGATGCAAAATTTTGGACTTTCTTCCTCTTTGTTTTTTGCTCAAAATCAACTCAAACCACTCACTTTGGATCACGATTTGAGTATGAAATTGTTGTTTTTTTAAAAAAATTGATTATGTGGATTGATAGTTGGCATGGAATAACTTGTAATTGCATTGAATGTTGGATGTAATCAAGTCTCGAAGAGTCTCAATTTATCAGTTGAAATTTGGGAAAAAATTGCGAAAGTTATGGAAGCTTAAAGGATCATCAATGGTGGCCGACCCAAATTCGATGTATTTGGACAATTAATTTGATCCTATACAGAGATAGGATCGACTATTCAAGTATTCATTCATCAATTTCATCGGTTACAACGAATCAACTTTCAATTTTCCGTTTCAATTTTTGCGAAAAAAATCGGGATCTCATTAAAAGAAAGTTGTAACTGAAATCAAGCTATAGATCTATAAATAGGGTGATCCATGAGCAAAAAACACAATTCAATTTCAACAAACACAATCAAATCAAGAAATTCGAAAATTTCGAAACTTAGGGTTCTTAGGAAAAAATTCCAAATTCGAAAATTTTGGATCATTTTTTATCCAATTAGAAGTGATAAATAGGTTTAGGAAGTTGTTTTAAAGTGATCAAGTGTGCTTAGATTTGATCAATTTGTCCAAAATGAGCTCTGCAAATTTTTTTGAAAATTTTGAATTAAAGCCGCCGTTAGCCACCACCTCGAACCGCCGTCCACGTGGTTCTGGGCCAAACCACCACTGCCAGAGGACGCACCACCACCATAGGCTTCGGGCCGACAAGCTTCCAGGACTCGAAAACCACCACAGTGGCCGAGGAACGCTCGAAAGCCGCGACTTCATCTTCTTCGCCCGATCTCGGGTCAGATCCGACCCGAAAATCCGAAGTCCAATCCACCCACTGGTCAACGGTCAACGATCAACGGTCAGCCCAGATCAGACGGCCCTGATTTGATCAAGCAGATCAGCGGCCCAGATTCAATCAAGCAGATCAGCGGCCCCAGATTCAATCATCCAGATCAGACGGTCCAGATTTGATCAAGCAGATCAAACGGTCCAGATTTGATCAAGCAGATCAGCGGCCCAGATTCAATCAAGAAGATCAGACGACCTAGATTTAATCATCTTGATCAACGCCTCAGATTTGGTCAACTCCATCAGACGATCAGGATCAGTCAGCCAGATCAACGTACCAAATCTCCTCTGCTTCATCCAACGGTCCAGGTCAATCCGTATTATTATATATTATTTTTATTATATAATTAATTTCAAAAAATAACAAAAAATAGTAAAAAATTAAGAAAAATTCCTAAAAAATTCAGAAAAATCAAAATAATTATTTTTCATATAAATTTTTTTTTATATTTTTGAATATTTTTGAATATTTTTAATATGTATTTATACATAAATTGTTTTAGAAATGCATATTTAATGCATGAAAAATAATTTGGATATTTTGTAAAATATTTTCAATATGTTGTGGATTTATGTGATGATTATATAAAAAAATAATAATAATAATAATGATAAAAATGATAAAATTGGATTTTCCAAAACCAAAATATAAAAAAAATGATTTTTGGGCTTAGAAAAATATGTTTTCATGAAATGAAAATCAATTGATTAGATCATAGGATCATCAAAAATGGTTTTTCACAAAAAATTCAAAATTTAATGAATTTAAAGTAAAAAGAGTTCAAAAATTAAAATTGATCAACAAACTAAGGTTCTTTTTTAAAGAACTACGTTTGGTCTGATCTCGATTAGTGAGTACGTAGGCACCTGCGGGGCGACATTAAAAAAAATGTTTTTTTTTTTTAAATATTGTGAATAACTATTTTGTAAATATAAGTTCTTGTTAAAAAAAAAAAGGAAATATATTTGTTGATATTGATATTCTAAAAAAATAAATAAATAAAAATGAAGAAAAGCATATAAAAAATAAAAATGAATGATTTGACTTGTAAATATTTCTGTTATAATATATTATTTGAATTTTTTGAACATATAAAGGATAAATTATAAATTTAAAATTCCGAAAGTGGTAACCATTTGGTTTTAATAGGTTAGCCCCCGAATCCATGATATCTGGTTTTTAAAAAAAGTTTGTTTTTTTTAAAATCAATTTTTTTCGCAGACTAGTAGCTAAGTTAGGATCAACCGACCCATTGATCCTAGCTTTTATTTTTTCTCGATTTATATCGGGTGGCGACTCTAAAAAGTTTTCAAAAATTAAAATTTCTTTTAACCCCTAGTCGATGATTCATGTTAAATGGCTTCAGGTTTAATGTGAATCGGGTTAAGAGAAATGAACCAGATAGTGGAAAAAATCCAGGCTCGACAGTGGTAAATGCCATGAAAGATGAAATGAAGTCTATGGATCAAAATCAAGTTTGGGAACTTGTTGAATTGCCAAAAGAATGTAAAAGAGTTGGCTGTAAATGGTCCTTAAGACAAAGCGAGACTCAAATGGCAATGTTGAACGACATAAAGCCAGACTTGTTGCCAAAGGCTTCACTCAAAGGATGGCATTGATTATAAAGAAACTTTTCACCGGTCTCAAAGGAAGACTCACTTAGGATGATTTTTGCTTTGGTTGCTCATTATGATCTAGAGTTACATCAAATGGATGTTAAGACCACCTTATTTAATAGATTTGGAAGAAGAAGTTTATATGGACCAACCTAAAGACTTTTCAATTAAAGGAAAGGAGCATATGGTGTGTAAACTTAAGAAGTCAATATATGGACTTAAACAAGCTTCTCGCCAATGGTATCTTAAGTTCAATGATACCATAACTTCTTTGGTTTCAAAGAAAACACTGTTGATCGTGTATATGCATGAAGATTAGTGGGAGCAAATTTGTTTCAGTCCTGTATGTTGATGATATCTTGATTGCTGCTAATGACCTTAGTTTATTACGTGAAACCAAGAATTTTCTTTCTAAGAGCTTTGAAATGAATGATATGGGAGAGGCAACATATTTGATAAGAATTAAAATATTCAGTGATAGGTCACAAGGATTGTTAGGCTTATCCCAAAAGGCTTATATCAATAAAGTTCTAGAAAGATTTAAGATGGATAGATGTTTAGCAGGTATAGTTCCAATTCAGAAAGGAGATAAATTTGGTATTATGCAATGTCCAAAGAATGTTTTGGAACGAGAACAAATGGTAACAATTCCTTATGTATCTGTTGTTGGGAGTTTGACGTATCTTCAAACTTGTACCAGCCCCGACATCAATTTTAGTGTTGGGATGTTGGGCAGATATCAAAGTCATCCAGGATTGGATCACTGGAAGGCTGCCAAGAAAGTTTTGAGATACTTGCAAGGAACAAATGACCACATGCTCACTTATAGAAGGTCCGATTAGTTAGAGGTGATTGGTTATTTAGATTCGGATTATGCTGAATGTGTTGATATAAGAAAATCCACATTTGGTTACTTATTTCTATTAGTTGAAAGGGCAATCTCATAGAAAAGTACGAAGCAGTCTGTCATTGTTGCATCAACTATGGAAGCAGAATTTGTGGCTTACTTTGAGGCCACAATTCATGGCTTATGGCTACGGAATTTTATTTCAGGGCTTCAAGTTATCGACACTATTAGTAAGCTGCTGAAAATTTACTATGACAACTCCGCAGCAGTCTTCTTCTCAAAGAACGACAAGTATTCAAAGGGTGCAAAACACATGGAGATAAAATACTTGACCGTTAAAGAAGAAGTTCAGAAACAAAAGGTGTCAATCAAACATATTGGTACAAAACTGATGGTTGCAGATCCATTAACAAAAGGATTAGCGCCTAATATTTTAGAGAGCATGTTGAAAAAATGGGCATTATAGGACATCCTGATTAAAGATTATTGTATTTGTTTGTATGACACTCTCGAGCTCAATTATAGTGTTTCTGATATTTCCCGTTTTTCTATATTGTATACATGATTGTAATAGAATTATGTTAACAGGAATTGTCTTCATAAAGACATTAAAGTTATACCTTTATTTATCTCTTCATTAAGTTAAGGTCAAATTAGAGATTAATTATGTAGTACATGGAAGGAACTATGTCGAGATGATGACGTATAACCGCCATGACTCTAATTAATTTTTAATTTAATAATGTGATATATGGTATAGTCAAAATAATGAAAACTTAGAATAATGTTATCGTGCACATTATGTTTATTCTAAGTTTTTAAGAAACATATATGGGCCAAGTGGGAGAATGTTAGAATTGTGGCCCAAATATGAAATGATATATATGAAGAGTTGTAACTCTTCATAATAGGTGTCTTGATGGGAGACAATATTTCATGAAAAGGTATGGTCCTCTTCCTACCCTTATATATATGTACAAGAGTTGGTATTAAGAGATAACACTTACTCTTATCTTTATGTTTTAAAATCCATCACATCAAATTAAGGGAAAGGAAGATAAATGAAATAAGGTTGGATTGGAGAGATAAGGTGTCTCTTAAGGAAATGAAAGACTTCGTTCTTTGATATTCAACTATGGACAAAGGTACGTTCATTTATCCAACTATACATGTGAAAATCATGTAGTTCAAAGATCTTGAAATTGAATTCATGAAATATTGAATCATAAAATTATAAAATAATCTTACAATCCCCTTTTAGGTTATCCCCATGCTATCCCCTTCAATGAGAACCTAACACCTGGCCAAAAACAACCTCTCCGTAATTCTCCAATCTTCCCTTCCATTTCCATATCTTTTTGGCCGAAATCCGTATCAATGGATTCTTATGGCCAATATCAGTATGCGACACTCCCTTCCATTTCCGTTATCTTTTTGCCAAAATCCATGTCAATGAATTCTTATGGCCAAAGTTCGTATGTGGCACTTAAATGTTCCGAGAAAAAAAATATTGCTGCCTTTAAGAAAATAAACTACGCTCGAATAAGTACAAATTTAATAATCACGTTGATGCCAATTCAATTGATAACAAGATAAATTCAAATTTATATAATCATATATAGATATTTCTATTTAAAATAATTATATAATCATATCTATTAGATACATATCATACTAAAATAAATATCTTATCACACATTTTTCACAAGTTTTCAAACAATTTGTTTTAATACTTGCAATTCAAAATATGCACAAAGTGTTATGGCTGAATATCAATATGGTTTACTTATGTTTCAATATAGAAAATATATACTCCAACTTTTAGTAAATTCCAATAATGAAGTTTCCAATAATTTGATAGATTTTTCTTTTCCATTTCATAATTACTTTTTTTATAGATTCATATTTCTTGTAATATTTAATTAATCAATCCAAAAATTATTAAAAATAAAGAACATAAAAAAAAGAAGAAAATTGCTAGGAAAAAAAATTATCGAATATTTAAGCTCTAAAAAAGTATAAAAAATTCACAAAATAATTTGTTTATTTTGAGTAAGACTAATAATAATCATCTAATAAAAACTTATTCTAATAATTTACTCTAAAACCTCAAAACATAAATTATCACTAAGATAAAAATCGTACTCGTAACTAGTATCAAACATTATCCCAAGAAGAGAAATAATAATGTTTCAAGAAAAATGAAATAAAATGAAAAATTTCAATTGAAGTCACAATTATGGTTTTGAGGCATCATTCCATTGTCAGATGATCCATAATTTTAGTTGCTACTTCTCACTCATTGAATCTGGATATACAAAATAAATAACTAAATTAATAAAATAAGGTAAACAACTATTGAAACTTTAGTTTATTTATTAAGAAAAAAGATTGAAAAATATTCCCTGTGATATTGGATATATTATTTAAGTTAGTTCCATCCATTCTAGCCATTAAAGAATTAAAACCTCTCACCGAACTTGGATATGGAAAATAAATAACTAAATTAATAAAATAAGCTAAATAATTATTGATATTTGTTTTATTTGTTCTGAAAAAAGATTGAAAAAAAATATTACCTCTGATATTGGATGTATTATTTAAGCTAGTTCCATCCATTCTGCCATTAAAGAAACTAAAACTTGTTATTGAACCTAAATATGCAAAATATATAACTAAATTAATAAAATAAGATTATTGATGCTTTGTTTTATTTGTTATGAAGAAAAGATTGAAAAATATTACCTGTAATATTAGATGTATTATTTTAAGCTAGTTCCATCCATCTTGCCCTTAAAGAAGTAAAACTTGTCATTGAATTGGATATGCAAAACAAATAAATAATTTAATAAAATAAGCTAAATAATCTTTTATGCTTGTTTTTATTTGTTTAAAAAAAGATTACTTGTGATATTGGATGTATTTTTAAGCTGTTCCATCCTTTCTTCCCATTAAAGAACTAAAACTTGAATGCTCCTAACATTTCAAAGGGTGAATTCATTATTGAATTCCTTAACACCACCCCCGCCGCCCCCCCCCCCCCAAATTAAATATATAAATATAATTGTTTGTGTATCCATGTGTAGTGACAATAACTTACATTCAACGAGCAAGATGTTAAAGGTAATTGATTCAAATCACTTATATTTATGGAGAAGTTATATAAGAAGTTATCAATTTCCTACAGTATCGTTACCAAAAAGAAAAAAGAAAGAAAGAAAGAATGCACAATAAAAATTATATAGGTAACGAATAATAATATATCAAAGTGTTAGTAACGTTAACGTATTGAAAATAAGTTATCGAAATATCATGAGATGATGAGATAATGAGTTACTTTCATTTGTTGAAGAAGCTTGAAACTATAAACACTGAATCAATTATTTGACGATAAAGATAAGCATGAAAAATTTGTAAGAAATATAATAAAGTTTAAAAATAAGCTTATTACATTACTACATGCTTATAGATTTGATCCTTGTGTGAATACATTTAGAGAATCCGTAATTGACTCAAGCGAAGTAGCAACAAACTTCTACTATTGTGACAAAATTAATATTAGAATAATATACATGGAGTTATGCTGTAATAATAATAATAATAATAATAATAATAAAATAATTACTTAACTTACATACCAACATACGTGTTGATTGCTTCCTTTTAGTAGCTTTTTCTAAACCACTTTTCTTTCCTATGGATGTGCTACCTTTAACTCTTTTTTTTTTTTTTTTTGGTTTTATTCCTTGTTCCTTGTAACCTAAATCGATTGCTTTATCAAATACTCCTCCTTGATGGGTTTGTTGAGATGATAAACCTTTCATACTTTCCTCAATTTTTCCCATAATATGCTCAAAACTTTAATTGCTATCTTAAGAGATTCACCTGTTAAGGAAGCTTTTGCTGCTAAATGAGCAAATAATCTAGTTATAATCTTGTAATGTTCTCCAATATTTGACTTCAAACCTTGCACTTCACTTGTATCATATTCAATCATAGTCCTGCTCTTTGCACCCTTTGTCCATCTCTTTAGAATGTAGTCTTCAGGCACACACTTGATATTTTGAAACAGTAAAACTTTTAGAGTATGTGAACACAAAATTCCTAAAAACCAGAATTTATTACAACTACAATCAACCTGAATATAATTCGAATCAAATGAATGATATGATGATGCGATCTTCTTGGAGGAGTGACTTTATATTTAATTATCGATCCAATTTGCTCAAGAGTGCATACTTCACAATCCCATGTCTGCCACAACTCATCATGAAATATCTTAAATATTGTTGGAGTGTACACTTCTACAGCATGCTTCAAGATTTCTACACTATTTGGCATGTAGGGAGTACTTTGACTAGCTTTGAAATCTGCTTTTAGCTCTTCATAACGTCTATCATCTACCAATCTATCAAAATGTTGAAAGAATCATAAAAAATCAAAATTGTAGCCAATATATTTCTTGAATTGATTGTTCATGCTTTCACTTCTTTGAGTGGAACTCATATCACCACCAAACGTCGAGCGACCATAAACTAAAGCCCATTTATCTCATATTTCAAACTACTTTTGTAACCACGTATTTTCACAAAGATCATATTTTTCAAGCATATCATGCCATGCTTTAATGAAATCCTCTTCTATATTGTACTCATACATACATGTGCTAAAATCTTAGCAAATGTATTAGATTTTTCAAAAACATGACTTAGGTGGTTTGCGGCATTTTGGTACATATGCCATACGCACAACTAATGTCTAGTTTCTAGCCAAACTTCTACTAATGCTTTTAACCATTGTAGGGGCTTCATTAGTGATGATTGTTTTTGGTCTTTTTAGCAGATATTACTTTAACAAAGACATTGAATAACCACTTGAATGTATCAATCGACTCATCATATAATAATGCAGCCCCAAATATGATACTTTGTTTATGGTGGTTTACACCAACAAACAATGCTAGTGGTTTACCATCCTTACATTTTTTATATCTCGTGTCAAAACAAAACATTACTAAAGAAATCAAAATCGGTTTTCATTCAACCATCAACCCAAAATATATTCGTAATAAGATCATCAATGTCCACTTGTATGGCATAAGAAAAATTTAAGTCTTTAGATTTCTTCTTTGCATATATTCCAACCCCCTACCTGTATCTCCTTTTTTATATTTTGGCTTCTTTTAACTTGCAAATAATTATTGTAATCTCATGGAATAAATCCAAGATTTTCACACCCTCCTATCCTTCTTGACATCATCTCAATACTTACTTTTGGAGCAGTTCCAGAACTTTCAGCCAAGTCAACTTTAGCTTGTTGTGAGAATTTAAATGCCTTTGTGATATGAGAAACATCCTTTTCCTGGGAGAACCTAAAAGATGTATATGATTATATATAAATTTATGACTCGGAACTTGCCATTATTTTGCTTTTGTATTTTTATTTGGGCTAAACAACCACACCTTGTCACTGGTCGATGATGTTGGACATTTCTCCTTCTTTTGCCATTCTCCGTTTAGCCTTGACATGAGCAACCAAAAATATGATTTATCTACCCACCTTTAGAATCCTTATGTGCCTTACTTCTCCGAATACTAAACCCAACTTCTTTAGCATATTGATTATAAAAATCATATGCTTCTTCCTCGTTTCAAATATTATCGCCACTCTTGGTATATATTTTCTACAACACCAATATGACTATCCACTTTCTTCTTGTCATTTTCAATGGTCAGATCAATATTCAAATTATCATTGTCTTCTTTGGTTGATTTTTCTTGTTCATCTAGAAAGTCAAGTTTTCTACATGTTGGATTTTCTTTTGGAAAAATTTTCTTACCGGTTTCCATGGACTTGAAAATAATATATACATATTATGTATTATAAGTGGTTTATCTTGGAACTAACAAAGGCATAATATAAAAATAAAACTCATACTAATTAATTACAGTTCTATCAAATTAGATTTGTTTCATATCTACACTTGTGCCCTATTTTTGTAAACTCATTTTATTTTTAGATTGATTACAAAAAAATATATTTCAATTTTCATTTTTTTTTACCTCTGCAAACCTGTATTATATATATATTTTCAATTATATGACCAAGATGTCCATTTTTTTTATTTTTATACCTATGTTATTTCTATTTTTTTTTTTTCAATTACATAACCTAAGTATAATTTTTTTGCTCATGCTTGTATTATATGTTTAATAATTTATTTTTGTTTAATTAATCTTTATATATTATAGAAAAAATTATAGTTAAGTATATAAACTAAAAGACACAAAACTTAGGTTAATGTGAGAAAACAACAATGATATAAATATGCAAAGTAAAAAGTTAAAAAGTTATTTAACTTAAAAAAAAATGAAAATGCATGAATGCTTTTATGGCTTTAAGTACAATAAACCTTTGTGGTTTATTAATAAATATTTAAAGCTTTTGTTATCCAATATATAGTAAACTCAAAATATTTTCCATCCAACCTATTATACTGTGACTGGCTGAAATTTTTTAAAACCATAAGCATAAGCTTCAAATTTCATATATGTTCAAATAAAAATAAAGAAAAAAAGTAACAGTAAATTATTAAATTCACATTATAAACCATGTAAAATATGCATTTATATAACATGATAAAAGATAAAATATGAACAAATGATATAATTTTTTTGGTAAATTCAAAAAGTATTATTACTCAAAAAATTGGAAACAAATTGAAGAACAAAATATGAGGAGGGGATATATTAGCCATTGTCTCACATAACCCCATCCTACACATCAAAAACCACCTAAAATATCAAATTCTTTTTTAATAATAAAGAATATTGTCACAACCCTAAGAGTACCTTAGTAGTAATACATACATTATGACACAGTCTGATAACCTAGACATATCACATACACATATTATTACTAGATCTACTTTGGAAAATGACATAAGTTCAAACAAACAGAATCTTTTTGGTTACGTGATAAGAAATGATGAAAGCAAATAAAATCATAATACCATAAATAAATCTTACTGAATAATAACTATTACAAACCATGAAACTTATCTAAGTTCTCAGGTAATAAAATTGATGCTCTAACATCACTTAACACATAAAGTAGTAAAAATTATTTTCCCTGTTTCCAAGACTCTTCTAGCTTTAGAAACATACTGGTTCTAAGGTCTTAGAGGCAATCAGTCAAGGCTTTAGCGTCATCCTGTAAGGACTATAGGAGTGTAGCATAAACCACGGGCTCAGTGAATAACCAGAACTTTATTACACAACAAGCAAGTTTTATCAATCATATGTAATGGAACATTCAAACACATGAATAATTACAAGCTTAGACAACTTGAAATTCAAACAGGATGGAAGATTTATGCCTTCTCATCGGGGTTGAAGGAAAACCGATCTATGAATCACCTACCCAGGAGAAACTAAGTACACACGAAAGCCACAATCCTCTCAATAATTATCTCTGTATGTTAATGTTGTTTAAAGCACTCATTTCCTGTTTTGAGCCTTAAAAACTCCACTAAGTGTTAGACATTTCACAGCGATACCATGGGCGGCGTCCTTTATTACTAGTTAGTTCCTATAGAACTGACATAACAAAGGTAATCTTGAGTAGAAACTACTAGCCTCTTGCCTAAAAAAACCAAGTATTACCAAAGAACCGAAATTCTAACACGTAGTAGGCTATCACATAATTACAATGCAGTATATGCAATTAATGCCATGCATGCCTATTTTATTTGAAATGCCAATATTTATTAGTCAAGTTGAAGGTGCTCAAGCTTCATACAAACATTCAACATGCCATGCACTTAGCAAATTCACAAGCATTCCATAGCAATCAAGTAATTCCAAACAGCAGGCAATATCCATAACCCATATACATACAAGCTCATTATTATTATTCTTATATTATACTGCAACTAAACTACAATCACAAACAATATAATAAGTCTGAGTTACACACCTGCTCATATTGATCAATCGTCGCAATCGACTAGGAAATCCTCAACAGTATCAAAATTAGCTATTGAGACGAAAATATTCATTAATAATACTTATAAATAGGATATTAAATTCCATGAGTGTCCTATGTCGGTATTTGATATAATTTACTGCTTATATAGATTTCCTAAGGTATTGATTCTTATAGAAAAAGGATAATTATCATTTGGCTCCATTGAATTTCTTTTGATTTAAATATTATTCATTCTATATCTAAGATAAGCTTACTTAAATTTTTCTATTAGTTTTTCTATTCAAGTCTTACATTGTTTAATGTCCTTGTTAGTAGTAGTCTTTTATTTGTTTATTTTACTTTGCCTGTCAACATTATCAACCCTCTTTGGTTAGAATTTGTATCATTTTAGAGGATCTCATTTCATCATCTAAATCTTTATTCATTTCCTTAGCTCAGTCATAACTTGTAAAATTATCAATATGTGTAATTTCTATTAATTTGTTCATAATATTTTTCTTAAAATGTAAAGCTTCTAATCATGCTTTTAAAGCTTGTTTTATGAAGTTTTATGCTCATATAAGGTCCTAAGAGCATTAGACATGAATTTAAACTAGTTTAGATGAAATTTAAGCATGGTTTTGGCTCATTTCTTTCTAGATCCGAATTTACTATTCCTATGTTTATAACATTTCCAAGTTGATTTTTTCTTAGCCAACAACATTCAAGCATTTCTAATACAACAAGAACTCATCTACTTGAATTCATCAATGGATTAACCATATCTCCCAATCACTTATCATTTCTCCAATGTTATTCATTTCATCCTAATGTCTATACACAAATGTAATAAGAATATGTTGATAGTTTGGAAGTTACCTTGGCTTGAAATGGAAAAAGATTCCCAACTCCCTTCCATAGAAAGAATTAAACCTATATCAAAGGTTGGATGATAAGTTTTTAACTATATTAGAAGTTACTAATTCTAACTAAGACTTCTTACCTTATTGAGCTTATATTTCAACTTGAATTTATCGCAAATCAAGGCTTATTGAACTTGGTTTTTGATGTTGTTTGAAAGAGGGAATGAATGTTTTTTGGATGTGGTTGATGCTTGGATAGGATATAGGAAGTAAGACAAGGGTTATATTTGTTTTAGAGCTCCTTAAAGATTGTTTAAGTGGAGAAATGATGAAGGGAAGTGGTTGATTCGTATCTCCTTTTGTAGCTAGGATTTCAACTTGTTTTTGTGGGGATTATGAGCTAATTTAATGTCTATCTTAAGATATATATGTACTAAGGTTAGGCTAAAGAGGGAATTTTGGGCTTGAAAAACTTGCAAACTGCAGCTAGGAAATTCGGTTACGAATGTGGCTAACTTGGATAACGATTTTTAGCTTTTGTTTTGACAAATTTGTGGCTAATTTTGAGAGGCATTGTCATGTCCCAATAGTACCCTAGTAGTAATATATATATATTATGATACAGCCTGATAACCTAGACAATATCAAATACATATATCAATACTAGAACTACTTTGGAAAATTACATGAGTTTTAACAAAACAGGATCTTTTTGGTTACGCGATAAGAAATGATGAAAATGAATAAAATCACGATACCATAATTAAGTTCTATTGTCTGGATAATAACTATTACAAACCATAAAACTTTCTAAGTTCTCAGTTAATAAAATTGATGCACTAACACTAATTGATACATATAAATAATGAAACTATTTTTTCCTGGTTCCAAAACTCTTCCAACTTTAGAAACATACTGGCTCTAAGCTCCTAGAAGCCACCAACCAAGGCTTAAGTGTCATCCTATAAGGACTGTAGGGGTGTGAGCATAACAACGGGCTCAGTGAATAACCAGAACTTATCACAATAAGCAAGTTATTATCAATCATATGTAATGCATCAATCAAACACGTGAACAATTACAAGCTTGGACAAGCCAGAATCCAAACAGGATGGAGATTTACGCCCTCTCATCGGGGTTGAAGGAACCGATCTCTGAATCACCTACCCAAGAGAAACTAAGTACATAGGAAATCCATAATCCTCACAATTATTATCTCTTTATGTTAATGATGTTTTAAACACTCATTTCGTATTGTAAGCCTTAGAAACTCCACTAAGTGTTAGACATTTCACAGTGATACCATGGGCGGCGTCCTTCATTACCAGTTAGTTCCCATGGAACTAACAGAACAAAGGTAAACTTGCGTAGAACTAATAGCCTCTTGCCTAGAAAAACCAAGTATTACCAGAAAACCGAAATCCTAACACGTGGTAGGCTATCAGAAAAACATAATGCAGTATGTGCAAATCATGCTATGCATGCACCATTTTACTTATGAGTTCGATAATTTTTAGTCAGGTTATAAGTGTTCAAACTTCATTCAGACACTCAACATGCTTCACATACAGTAATTTCACAAAGCCTTCATTATCACTTTTGTTAGTAGTATTTGTCAAACAAGTAATTTCAAACAACAAGCAAATCCTGTAACCCCATATACACACGAGTTCATCATTATTATCTTTGTATTTTAGTGCAACTAAACTACAATTACAAACAATGTAATAAGTCTAAGTTACTCACCTACTCATGCTGATCAATTGTAGTAATCGACCGGGAAACCCTCGACAGTATCGAAATTACCTATTAAGATGAAATATTTATCAATAATATTTATAAATAGAAAATTAAATTCCTATGAGTGTCTAAGTGTCCTATGTCGGTATTTGATATTATTCATATGGTTTATAGCGATTTCTTAAAGTATTGATTCTTAGGGAAAAGGAAGTTTTATTGATTAATTCTTTTAAGTTTCTTTTGATTGAGGATTATTTTAGAGGATCCCATTTAAACCTTCATTTATATCTTAAGTTCCATCATAACTTGTAAAAGTCTCGGTATGTATAATTTCTATAAATTTGTTCATAACACTTTTCTTGTAACGTAGGACTTTTAATCATGCTTGTAAAGCTTGTTTTATCAAGTTTTATGTTCATTTAAGGTCTTAGAAGCATTAGACATGAATTTAGACTAGATTAGATGAATTTGAGTCTTGTTTTGTACACTTTATTCCTAGATCCAATTTACTATTACCATAAATATAATACTTCTAAGTTGTTGTTTTTCTTTTCCAACAATATCTAAGCATTTCTAGCACATCAACCATCTATCCACTTGAATTCATCAAAGGATTAACAACTTCTTTCAACCACAAAACTTTCTTCCAATGCTCAAATAATCCATCCTAAAGTCTAATTCACAAATTTAACAAGGATAGGTTGTAGTTTAGACTTACCATGGATTGGAATGAAAGAAGGATGTTCAAACTTCCTTAAAGCAATAATTAAACCTAGATCAAAGATTAGATGATGAGTTCTAAATAAACAACATTAACTATAATGAAGTTTACTAATGCAATCCAATATTCTCACTTGTCAAGCAGTTTTCTCCTCTTGAACCTTAGGATAACTTAAGACTTTTGATTTGGTTTTGGATGTTGTTGATGAGCTTAGTGTGTGGTAGGATATGGAAGTAAGCTAGGGGTTTATGGTTGATCATACAAGGTTTCTAAGCTTTTAAGGAAGGTTGCAATGGAAAAAGAAAAGGAAAAAGGGCTGGACGCACTTCTCTTTGTAGCTATGTTTTTTGGAGGATTTTGTGAGAGTTATGAGCTCAAATTGTGTCTAACTTAAGCTTATATACATATACTAAGACCAGGCTAAGTTTTAGAGGATAAGGAAAGGGTTTTGGGCTTGAAAAAGGCTCACAATTGCAGTTGGAAATTCCATACAAATTTGCAAATTTGGATGACAATTTGACTTGTGTTTTGACAGATTTTTGTGGCTATCTTTGAGGGTCTTAATTGTGTTTGTTTGGTAGCTAATTAATGTTATTTATGTGTGTAAAATTAGGAGCTTAAATTGTGTAAAAATCGGTCAAAATCCTTGAAGTTTGAAGTTTGAAAATTTGAAATTTCTGGAGCATTTCCTCTTGATTTTTGGACAATTTTTGGATCTAATTTTCTCATTAATTATTGGTGTATGAAATGTCCATTTGAAGGCTCTCTATTGGTGTTTAATTAGTCAAAAATATCAGCTCATTAAAGCTTAGGAATATTGCAAAAATCGGAGCTAAATTTGGAGATGTGTGCTGCTGTGTTTGTTGAATTTTCCTTGTTGCAGCTGTTAATTTCCAATTTTTGCAAAGATATTGGATGGTTGTGGTTGTTTTCTAAGCTGAAATTCCTCATTTAATTATTGATTACATGTGGAGTGTTTTGGATGGATTGGGTCAATTTCGTTTGAAGTTTGGGGTCAAATTC
>JAMXBD010005291.1:0-18728 GCA_024138025.1 Combretum micranthum
AAGCTGTCTTTGGCACATCTTCAGGTTAATTCTGAGTTGATGATAACCAGATCTCAAATCAATTCGGGAGAAAACGGTAGCCTTGTAATTGATCAAACAAATCATCAATACGCGGCAAAGGATATTGTTCTTTATTGTTACTTTATTCAACTCTCTATAATACACAACCTCAGTGAATTATCCTTTTTCCTCACAAATAAAACATGGGCTCCCCAAGGAGAAACACTAGGTCTGATAAAACCTTGCTCCAATGATTCTTGCAATTGTTTCTTTAATTCTCGTAGTTCAAGTGGGGCCATTCTATATGGTGCCTTTGAGATTGGTTCGGTACTAGGTACCAAATCAATTCCAAAATCAATTTCCCGCTTTGGTGGTAAACTTGGTAACTTTTCCGGAAAAACATCAGGAAATTCCTTTACTACTAAAATTTCCGCAAGATTATCTTCTTTCCTTTCTCCCTCAGAAGCATATAGAAGGTTTGTATCCTAGTGACGATGCCCATTACTTAACATAAGTTCAAATGAACTTAATTCCTTTTGTTGTGGAATCACCAATCCTCCAACAAAAATAACTCGGGATCCATTTGCAGCTTGGAAATTTATTTCTTTCCTTTGGCAATCAACCGTAACTTTTGTTTTGGTCATCCAATTCATGCCCAAAATTACTTCATATTTATTTATTTCCAATACTATCAAATCAGTAGTAGTATCATGATCCTGTAATTTAAGGGGACAATCCTTAATCACTTCCTTAGAATTCACAATACTACCAGTTGGAATCTTCACACTAAAACTTTCTGAGTCATTGTTATGGGCCCAGTTCGTTTTGCTGCCTTGAGTGATGAAAGAGTGTGTAGCACCAGTATCAAATAAGGCATAGACGATATGATTTGCTATGGAAATATTTCCTGAATTAACGAATTATGTAAAGTTATTAAAAACAAATACTATTAATGTTTTCTATTATCGGCCTAAACCAAAACTTAACAAGTCTAATTTACTAATAGGGCTTTATCTCTAAGAATATTGAAATTTCTACTCTAGTAAAAAGAAAAGAAGAATTTAGCTTAGATATATACCTGCAATGAGTCCGGAAGAATAAGCATCTTCATGGTCCATTCCAGTTAATTCTGATATTTGATCATCATCATATCCACAATCCCAAGTAGTTTCAAGATTGAATAGTCGTCCCCCAGAACGATTATTTTGTCCTCCATTCTTCTTTTCAGCAGAGTTATTTCCTGTACCAATCACTGGTTTGATTGCATTCATCTGTCTTTTTGGGCAAGTGTTAGAGAAGTGCCCAGTTTGTTTACAAATGAAACAAGTAGTAACTGGTTTCTTTGGACAATCATTAATCAAATGCGTAGCATCTCCATAGAAATAACATTTATTCCTCAATTGGGGGCAAAACCTTTGTTTATGGTCTCCACTGCATTTCCAACATTTGACATCCTGACTATTTCTGTTCTTTTTGCCAAAGTAGGGCCTTTGAAACATGGGTTTTTAAATCTATTTTTGAATCTCGGCCTTCAAATGGTCTTTTCCGAACACATTCACCTTTTTTTTCATCTTGTTACTTTTTCTTTTTCTAGCATTTTCTAACACCCGAGCTTTCTCCACCGAAGCCTGATAGTATTAACTCCAAACTCTTCTAATCTACACCTCACGTCTCATCTAACCCACTGAGAAACACTTGCATTTTAACTCCTCACTATTTCGATAAGACTCAGGGGCATGTTGTAATAACTTGCTGAATTCAGTTTCATATTGATCTATGGGCGTCCTTGCTGGGAAATATGCAAGAAATTAGCTGTATTGTACTTTTAAACTTGTTGGAAAATACTCTTTTAAGAATTCTTGTCGAAAAATTTCCCAGGCTATTGGATTTACCAAATCTTCTTCTCGATTCCCACCAAGTACGAGCATGGAATTGAGCATATAGGTACCATATTCAGTCTTCAAATTTTCCGGTACCTCAAAAGCAGCAAAAGACCTCTCCACTTGAGCTAACCAGTCTTCGGCCTCATCTGGTTGGCCGTAAGATCCGTCAAAGTATCTGTTGCATTTAATAAATTCAGGTAGCATGCTCCTATATGGTCTTGGTGGTAGTGGAGGCAGTGGAACTGGATCTACTGGAATTACTGGAGGTGGTGGTATTGGTGCTGCTGGAGCTAGTGGATTCACCGGGGGTGGTGGTATTGGTGCTGCTAGAGCTACTGGAATCACTGGGGGTGGTGGTATTAGTGCTGCTGGAGCTGGGGCTTGCCGACCTCCTTGTGCTAAGGTTCCAACTATATCTGCCAAACGAGCAATGGCAGCCAAAACTTCATCAGATCTATCCTGTTCGGGTGGAGCTGCTTGAGGTTCAGGATCTCTATGAAAATCATGAGTACGACGTGGGGGTCGTCCACGACCTCTTCCAGATGGTCTGTACATCAAACATGAAAAAGAAATTTCTCGTATAATCAATAAATATAAAATATATATATCATTGATTAAAACAAAATTTCAATAAAGTATTAACATTACATAAATAGTTGTACAAGGAAAGTAGCAAAAGTTATACTTCCATTAACTTTTAGTCAAGTTTAGGTACACTTATAAGGTAGTTGCCTCTTATAGGGCAACCCTTACAAGTGGTTCTTATATACATAAGATCACATAACTATTTACATGGAATCTTATTACATGTTTTCCTATCCTCAAAAGACATCAAAGGAAAACCACAGGGAGATATTATCTAGTCAATACACCGTCAACCCTGGATACATAAGATTCCTAAAAAGAATTTCCCCCAAAACTACATCAAAACCTTAATAGCAACCTAGCCCTAACTATGAGGAGTAATCATGGATGATTTCTATACATTCCAAAAGTGAAATCATTTCCGACTATTCCTTCTATCTACTACTAACTATAAGGGCTGTGCTCATCATCACTCTCCATCTCCTGGAGACAAAGTCCGAGGCGGACTGTCTGAAGAAGCGATGCTAGAAGAACTGTCTAGAGAGTCTGGAGTAAAGAAAACCAAAGTATCAGGTAAAGAAGGGTCAGCTATAATATCTGTAGACATGGGAGGCTGAACATCAACAACGGCTGCATCCCCTGCAAAAGCCAGGTCCCCAACATCCTGTGGTGGCGGAAAAGGCTCATCAACAAAAGGGAAACTATCATCTCCGGCAGGAAATAACTTGATAGAAAGCTCCTGAAATGTCATAGGCAACGACTCCAAAGGAGACATGACACTCTCGGCAAACTGCCAAGCCTGCTGAACAGCATCAGGTGTCTCAACCTCTATTTGAACACTAACTTGAGGAATAGGCTCCCATATCGGCTGATATGTAGGGTCCATAATAGACTAAGGCAGGGGGTCCCATAAAGGCGGAGGTATTGGTGGTAACGGAAAGTCCCACGTCGGTACTATCTGTCCTGCCAGTGCTGATAAGGTGGAAAGATCATCTGATGCTGCTAAGGAATATCCTCCTGTATCAGGTCCCTCTGGTGGTGGATTCGTAGTCGGTATCCATCGCTGTGCATATGCTGAAAAAACTCCCGCATGATGGGCAGCCATCATAGCCTGGTGATCCCTATTGAAATCTCTAGCATATGCTAACTCTGGACTCATCTGCACCCAAGTCCTAAAATCAGGTCTGTGGGTGGTGTCCCAGGGCCAACTAAGAATATCATCCCCAAATGGCACTCCTCATGTCCAAATAAAAGTGCCACCTCTTCAAGAACATACATAGTCTCAACATCAGTCAAAGGTCCAGCGGATGTATGAAACTACAGCTTAAGCATCCTATCATGCCATTCACCTCCCCACAATCCTGCTCGCCACCAAGTAATAACTGTATCTATATCCTTTGGCCTTCCATATAGAGCAAGATCTTCACAAAGAACACGAAGTCGATGACGGTAGGAAATCAGACTCTCTTCAGGTTGATGACGGAAAGTGATCCACTCATCCTGGCCTTGAAGATAGGATTTCTACAAAAAAATATGAAAAAGAAAAGAAAAACTAACTTAGTTCTTTCTTTGCCATAAATATATATATATATAATATATATATAATTCTATAATTACTATATATCACCCACTTGGTTATACCCCACTCATCTCTCCATAAGGTTTTTTTTCTTACTTCTAAGCTCTGGTTAAGCGCCAATGCTTAAACACCGCTCTGATACCAATCCAAAACTGTCATGCCCCGAGGGTATCTTAGACGGGACAGTTCCGCCATACACAATACCCGCTTAAGATTAAATCACAATCTCTTAAAGCCATAAAATTGTGCAGAAGCGTATCTTGAATAGATAACCAATGGGCTTGATAGTATCAGATTAGCCACATAATGTACAACTAATAGCCTCAAAACTAACTAATAACAACTGCAGAAATATAACATTAAAAGAAAATAGTTTAGGAGTATATATAAAAGCAGTTGGATTACTGATCCTACAAATATTACAATCCTGTTTCCAAAAACTTTTTAGAAACCCCTCCCAGGAAAAAGAAGAAGGAACTCTCTTCAACCCTCGTATCCTTCCCTCAAAACCTGAATCCATAGAGGAGCTAACCTGAGGGTAGCCTCGTCCTGACTGGTACCAAATATAATCCTGTGACAATAAACTGTAAGGGAGTGAGCGATCCACAGCTCACGAGTTATACTCCTCACTCTATACATTCAAGCAAGTTATTAATTCAAACATATGTAATGCAAACAATCAGTGGACAAATATATATAGCCAACCGGTAACCATATACATATTCGGATTTGCGCCCTCCGAATCCGGGTTGGGGTACATCCACTCATCAGCACCCAGATTAATATACTTCGGGAATCAAATTTCTCAAGAAAACTTTTTATATATCAAAATAATATACATATAACAACATCCCATTGAAGTAATAAATCCAAAACAATGACCCGGCGCGATTCTAAGAGAAGGATCGTCTCCAGGACGATTAGTTCCCTATCTCTTAAAACAAGGCCCATGGTACACACTAGGATATACCACTTTGGTCCTCCATGTTTACCATCCTCAGGACAGTGTAGGCCCATCCGAGTCAAGGTGTAGTGGTGATGGCCTTCTACGTGCATAAATGCCATGCATGAATGTATTCAATTATTATGCCATATTGTTTTATATTCATTTATTTGGTGTGCAAACAATTATCATACACTTTCATTTCTATTCTAGAACAACCAATGGGTTAGAATATAATTACAATATTTTATCAACCAATTCAAGTAACAACAGCCACAATTTATTTCCCAACCCCTTAATATTTTATTACTTGATTAATTCTATTCTACAACCACAATCAAGTATAAGATCATAGGAATATACTCACCTGTCCATATTTCTTGTCAGTCGTAATAGTCAATAGGCAGGTCAAGCTCAGAGTCAGAATCACCTGAATATAATTAAAGATAGAATATACTATAAGAATTGACTAAAAACATCTAATATATTTTCTATGCTACAGAATTTCTATATTTCTGTAATCTAGCACTAAAACCTTATGTGATTAACTTAATTTGATTTAACTCAGATTTTTACGTACAAAGACGGTTTAATACTATTTTAGAGTTATTTTGAAATATAAGCAAAATAATAATAATAATAATAGTAATAATAATATTATTATTAATCATAGAGAAAATTTTAATTAATTAACATAAATAACTAAAAAATATTATATATATGTAAGTACGTATTGAAAAGTTGAAGGAATTACTTTAATAGACATGAATAATAATGATAATGATAATAATAATAATAATAATAATAATAATAATAATAATAATAATATAATATAATATATGCCATATTTACGTCTATGTATGTATAAGCATATTATAGAATAAATAAACTAACATACTTATATTATATTAATAAATTAACTCTTAATATATAGGAAGCATAAACATATAAGGCAAGAATTATAATATTTCATATAGTATATATATATAAATATATAAATATATAACATATAAATGCCCATACATATATATATACATAAACCAACTATATATATAACATATGTATATATATATCTTCATCGAATAAGGAAAACAGAGCAGCCGCTGCATGGAGGATGAGCAGCACTATTGCTCCGGAGCGCTTGCTTTGAGTGCTTGCTCGAGCGCTCTTGAGCGCTCGCTGTGCGCTCCTTGAGCGCTAGCTTGAGTGCTCGCTCGAGCGTTCGCTTTGCGCTCCTTGAGCGCTAGGCTGGGTGCTCGTTGAGCGCTGCTCCGAGTGCCCAACAGGCACCGCTGCATGCGCGTGGTTGGTGTGTGATGTGCGTGGGGTGTTCGGTGGAGACAGAGCATCCTGCTCTGTTCGTGCGCGGTGGTGTGTGTGTAGCGGTGTGCGATGAACGGTGCTGTGGTGTGCGGTGCTGTGTGGAGAGGTGTGTGCGGTGCTGTGCCGTGAGCGTGAGCTATGGGTGTGGTGGTGCTGTGGGGTGGAGCGAGCGGTGGGTGTGGTGGTGCTGTGGTTGAAACGAAGAAGAAGAAGAAGAAGAGAAGAAGAACAGCGAAGGAAAGAAAGAAAGAAAAAGAAAGAAAAACAACTTACTTGTTTTAGACCGTTGCTGCAGACGAACCAAGGAGAAAGAAAGAAAGAAAAAGAAAAGAAAAGAAGAAACAAAGAAAGAAAAAGAAATGAGCGACCAAAACGGGAAGGAAAAAGAAGAAGAAGAAGATGTAGCCTTTATATGTGTATATATATATATATATATATATCTCCCAATAACAACCGGTGGCTTAAAGTAAAAAATGTCGGACATATCCTTACCGAAAATTAATCTTATATATATATATATATAATAATAATAAGTTGATCACAACATGGATCTTGCTAAATTGTTTGTTGACTAATTTGTCTCGAAATAATTTAATCAAAAATAAGAAATATCTAAATTAAACAAAATAGCGCGATTCGAAATTATAATAGTAAATCAAATAATATTTTTATCGTATAAGATCAAATACTCAGACAACTTTCAAACGAAGAATTTATAAAAAAAAATCTTTAATTACTACTATTTGGAGTATATTCATAGTTTAATAAAGAAAAATCAATTTATTAAGAAATTTATAATCAATTTGATAAATAAAATAAAATAATCAAACTAATAATTAAATTATCAAGACAATTTAATGAATCGGAAATCAGAAATATTTTCGAAGCTCACGGGGCGGTGGGGAGGGGGGTGAATTTATGAAAATGTATGCTAGATACGATCAAAGCCAGGCAGTCTTAGGACCTAGTAGGATCCGAGGGCTATGGCTTTTTACCCTCCGATTCACGAAATAACCTTCCGCTTTGGTTTAGTGTTGATCCACGATCTACTAGATCAGGGAATCTTTACAACCCACCCAATTGCATTCATGAACATGGGTAGCGATTAAATAATAATGGGGCATACTTCAAGGGCTTACAATTTCAAATCCTTTTGAAAATTATTTATTTCACTTTTTTTTTAAATAAGATTGGAATTGAAATGAAAATTTCCAAAATGTGCCTCATCATTAATTAGTTGTTATCCTCTAAATCTGCATCCGTGTGAATTGCATGTGTAATGTAATGTGAATAATTTATTGTACTTTGTAAATAATAGCTTGTTGGTATTATTATAGTCATTTGTATATAGTTCAAAAAATTAAAAAAATAAGGAAATACTTGTAAATTATCCTGAATAAAAAAAATAAAAAGATTTTTTGACTCATGTAAAATATTATACATATTAGTCTGTATATAATATAATAATCATTAATCTTGTTTTTTTTAAATTTTTTCTAAATAAATAAATTTTCAAAAAAAGAAAAAAGCTAGACTTGCAAATACTCTTTAGATTATATAGATCATAATGCAGTAAATACAAAAGTCGTATATAAAAATGTAAAAAAAAAAAAAGTATAGTAGACTTGTAAATATCCACAGATTATATGTAATTCAATCATCTATTAGATAGTTATAGGTCCTTTTCAACGAGAATTACCTTTGTTATAGTATTCCACTCCCTTAGCCTCAAGTCTATCATTCTGTCAATGTTAGTCTCTATTTGTATACTTTTTTTTTTAAAAAGGTCATCTTTTTTACCATTATTTTTGTTAATTTATAAAATAGCTTTTGCTTCGAAAAGAAAAAAAAAAAAGAGAAAATGAAAGAAAATAAAAATAATAATGAATTATCTATATAAATAAATTTCCACTTTAGGTTATAAATAGTCATTATAAAATGTGATTTTCAACTACCTTTTTTTTTTTTTGTAAATATCCATCATCCTTTCAATAATTAATGTTTTGTTACCTCCAGAAAATAGTTTTCTAATAAATTTGAAAATAAAAAAGGAGAATAAAAGTTTTTCAAAACTTGTTTTCTAATAAATTTGAAAATAAAAAAAAGGAGAATAAAAAGTTTTTCAAACTTGTTTTCTAACAAATTTAAAAATAAAAAAAAGGGAAGTATAGAAGTTTTTCAAACAAAAAAAAAAAGAAATGAAAAAAATAGGAAAAGGAGAATTGCTAATAAGCAAGGATACTTCAAATTGTTGGCCTAATGATCACTCACTTTAAGCTAAAAGCAAACTACAAATGATGAGAGATCAGAAATCGGAGGCAACCAAAAGGACTTGATAATTTACTAACTAGGAGCATTTGTTGGGTTTAATTTCTAAAATCTAAATCCAATACAAAAGGGGAATTTAGTAAATTATTTTGAGGCAATTGAAAAGTGGATGATTGAAAACCAAGAATGATACCTCATTATCTTAAAAAGTCTAGAATGATAAGAGTCAAAATAAATCCTATACACCAACCCTAAACACTCGAGAGTGAAGTGGCATATAAGGGAGGAAATGGACTCATTCCTTAAAGGAGGTATGACTTGAATTTGGTAAATAGGTCAAAATGATGTTAGGCCTTCATTAATTATCCTAAACACGCTTACCAACCCATTTGAGCCATTTAAAGAAGTATTTTTTAAATAAACCCTGTTAAGAGCCATCCCACAATGGGGCAATTAGGAAGTAAGGGTTATTAAGGAGGAAAATGATTAACTTATATGTGCTTGCCTTAGTCATTTCAATTCAAGGGTAATCAATTGATATAAATAATTTATCTTCTTTGAAAGGAAGAGTCTCTACTTCAATACCATACATAACCTGTACACTTTGAGCTTTAAGTCATCCAATGAAAGATGAAGAAACATAAATCACCTTGGATTCATGTCCCAAAAAAAAAAAAGAACAAGAAGAAGAAAAAAAAAAAGGAAGAAAAAGGAATTAGAAAGAAAAAAAGAAGAAGGAAAAGGTACAATAATCAAGTGTAAAAAAAATGAAGGAAAAAAAACGAAGAATAATCAAGCAAGCTGATTATGCCTAACAATTGCAAGCATATGCTCAAAGTTTAGAACCACCAAAAACCCATTAAAACACAAAGTCCAAAATCTATATTAATTTATATCATGGGCCCACCCTTATCACCATCTCCTTTAGAAACTCTTTAGATCATAGGAGTTGATTTATTGATTCCCTTGAAACTAGGGACAAGCGCATTATTGGTTTTTTTTAAGGTTCTTGACTTATAAACCTGGGGAGTATTGAAGATAAATTTTAGAGAAAGCCTTTATAAGTTATCCATTTCGATTTAAGACAATAACTAAAAAGCTTACATTATGGTCCAAAAAAGACCTAATAGATTGACTAAGATGTATGTCACTTACAAGTTGGACCAAAATTTTTGGAATCCGAGTCAAATGTGTGAAAACAAGCCTAAGAGACTATAAGGAAGTCCTCTTGGACTAGATAATTCAGAATGAGATAATTATCCCTTGGTATGAAAATCATTTATAGGGGCATGGAAAATCATTTGCTCCAATTTGGAAGGTATCTGCCCCGAGTTTAAAAACTATTTTCCCTAAAGTTGAAAGACAATGCCACAATAGAAGAAAATTAAGGTCCTAAAAAGAAAAGTTTTGTCCCCAGTGTTTAACAATTTTTCAATGAGAAACCTTAAGTGGTTTAATAGTTAAGCCTAAGGCTGAACTAAAATGTGTAATCAATGAGTTAAGCCCGATGTGTCATCGATTTCAAAGGATTCTCACTTGTTGGCAATATATCCAAAAAAAAAAAAAGAAAGAAAAAAAATTTTCAGAGGGTTTTAAAAAGAGAATTTACAAAAAAGAAAGAAAGTAAAAGGATTTTTTCAAAAAAATCTTTTCCATAAAAAAGCTTCAAAAAAAAAAAAAAAAAAAAAGAGACCCAAAGCCCATCTGAGTCTCCCTGTAAAAAAAATCCATAAATTTTAAAAAAATATAAAAGAAAGTAGAAACCTAGGAAAAATCGTCTTAAGACAATTCTGGTATTTTAGTAAGGGAAAGCTAACCTTTAACAATAGAGTAACTTCACTAAAAATTGTTACCATCGTTCCAAGACCATCACTTTCTTAGTCAAGTCTTCCCTAATAGACCAGAAACTCCAAGTGCCAAGTAAGTATTCGCTAAAAAAATAAGGAATTTTTTTTTTGACAAAGTTTCCATCACTAAGCCTAGGTTCGATAGATGACCTAAACACATCACTAAACCTAGGTCTGACAGATGGCCTAGCACCTCAGTAATCCTAGGGCTGATAGATGGCTTAGCACATTCCAAGCCTCGGTTCGATAGATGACCAAGCACATTCCAAGCCTAGGTCCGACAAATGACTTAGCACATTCTAAGCCTAGATTCAATAGATGACTTAGCACATTCTAAGCCTAAAGTCCGATAGAGGACTTAGTAATTTTCAAATGATTTAGTTTACTTAACCAAAGTCTAAACTCGACAGATAGTTTAGCATTTTCTTCCCACATTCACAAAATTGTTATCTTTATTTAAAAATCCATCTATTTAAGATGATACTTTTCTTTCAAAATCCATCCATTCAAGATGGTGCTCTTCTTTTAAACCCATACGTTCAATATGGTGCCTCATTTACTCGTGAGAGCAAAAATAAAGGTCTAATTTTTGTCTTTGTGGTGAAGTTTTACCTAAACTTCACCACAAAGAGAGACAGTTGTAGATACCTTATTTTTGCCTATTTTAAGATTCTAATTTGTAATAAAATTAATATTGTATTGAGCCTACAAATTAAAAAAAAACATATAAATTGTTATAAATTTTTTTCTAAGCTTGATATAATATTATTTTTTATCATAAATTAATTTTGGGTCTAATTAAATAAACTTATTTAAATAATTTATTTAATTAGACCCATTTTTTGAAAACCTTAAATATATTTTAAATGCATAAAATAACTGAGGCACAAGCTAATGGCCTGTTGATAAAGGACACACATATGCACATGGGAGACCACGGTTCAAATTGCGCAAGGAGTAGAAAATTTTTTTGTGCATGATGCGTGTACCACACGTGCATTTTTTTCTTGGAGCAATATGAAAGTACGCATGGAATACTATAAATTAGATCCAAGAATCAGATCCAAAAATCACAATTTGGCCTTTGAATTTGGATTCAAAGTTAGTAAAAAATTCATTTTTCACACGTGATGAAAATTGGAACAAATTCAAATCTAATTCGTCAGGGCTTCTAAAATCGTTATGTAATGTTATTATCATCCATCTAGAGGCCTAATTTGGTAGGTAATCACCATATTTTATCTAAATTTGCGTGCAAATCTAACCACCACCACCAACCACGGTAATCACCATACACTAATTTGAATCCTATAAATAGGACTTCGAATTCACTATTCGGTTATCAATAAGCAATAAAATATAAAAAAAAAAAAAACACTTCAAACACAATCCAAATACTAAAGTACAAAGGAATCGCTCCTTTGAGAATTTTTTGAAGCAAACCCAGATTTCAACCATCGACCGCCCCCTTCTTTGATCTCGAAACCACAGCTTAGGGTGGTTTTTGAAGCTAACCACCACTCCCAAACAACTCGCCACCCCTTATTTGGCCGCTCCGACACCACCAACATCGTCAACAATTGCTAGAACGCCGCTAGCAACCGCTAGGAGTTTCCGTCGTCTTCTTCACCCATTCAACCCGACCCGAACCTAACTCCGTGCCCGCATCCGGCCCGCGCCCCATGCTCCTTTTCCAATAGGTGAGTTTATTATTATTACACTTTTTAATATAATGCAAAAAAATAAAAAATATGATGAATTCTTTTGTTGGTATATGTATGTATATATATAAAAAAATAATATTTTATTTTTTATTATTATCATTATTAGTAAAAAGAAGGAAAAATACAAAATATAGATATAGTATGTGTATATAAATATATATGTATAATATATGTATTAATACTTAGAAATACATAGAAATGCAAAAAAGAAAAAAGAAAAATGTATAACTAAAAAAAGAAAAAAAAATAATTTTTTTTAGACTTAGAAAAATCTATTTTCTAAAATAAGGAACAATGGATCTGATAGTTCATAAGGTCTCATACAAAAATCTATTTGAAGAAAAAATTAAAATTTAATAAATTTAAAGCTAAAAGAGTTCCAAATCCTAAAACTCACCAACAAATTAAAGTTTTAAAAAAGAGCTGCATTTGCCTGATCCCGATTAATGGGTATGTAGGCACCTCCGGGGCGATATAAAAGCTAAAAAAAAAATATTTTTTTCCTTTATCTTGTAAATTTTGAATTAATTAGTTAAGTCGCAAATATTAAGTGATTTTGTTATTGATTTGTAAATAGAATTGTAAATATAGAAATTCATGAAATTAGATTTATTTATTTTGAGCATTAAAAGGATAAATGTTAAGTTTTAAGTTTTAAGTGGTAACCATATGATTTTAATAGGATAGTCCCCGAATCCAAAATCTCTGGTTCATAAAATTTGGTTTTAAATTCATTTTTTTCGCATGATTAGTAGCTAAGTTAGAATTGACCAATCAATTGATTCTAACTTATATTTTTTTCTTGATCTTGATCGGGTGGTGATTCCAAAATATTTTCAAAAATATATTTCTTTTAATTCCTAGTTGATGGTTTGTATCGAATGGGTTCGGATTTGGAACAAATCGAATTGAGAGAAATGAAATAGAAAAATGAAAAATCTAGGCTCGACAATTTCATTATGAGAATAAAATTAGATTTATTATAATATGTTTTAATTGTTATATTATCTACAAATAAGCTAAATTTTAGATTTTAGCTTCTAGTATTCTAACTCCTGCATATTTTTTTCTCTTTGTATTACTAATTAATCTACTTTTATTATTTAGTTACTTATTGATTTATATGATTGATAATATATTAGTTTGAAGCATACAACAAATTAAAATTTTGTATCTTATATTTGAATAAAGTCTAGTATACCATTATTGTTTAAGATAATTAAAAAAAATGAGACCAGTCACAATTATAATTTTTTAATGAATGAAATCCCTTTCTTTCTATAAGTTTTACATGTTTATTTGGTAAATGAATTATTAAAAATATTATTGTTTATATCTACATTAGTGATAAAAAATATATAATAGAAGTTTTTTGATAGAATATATTTTTTATTTTATGAATAAAAATGGTTCGAACAACAAACCAAAGCGTACTGAACCGTTTTTCTTTGTTTGAAAAAATTATGAACCAAACCATATGGTTAGATTCGAATTAAAAAAAAAAAAAACTTGAATCTTAAAATATGATAAGGCTCGATTTGAGGAGCAAACCGAATCGAACTGTACCGTGCTCAATCCTAATATACACAAAAGCATTTGCAATTTCGATTAGTGCGGGAGCCTTTTAGAAACCTAAACTACTCATCCTCCTCTTATAAAATTATATTATGTTATATGTAGATCTATTCCTATTTGTATATATATTAATCTGGTTCATTATTCTTTTGATCAAGCCAAGTATAATTAAACAATTCCATAGGTATTTCATTATGGCTTGCCTAGATTAATCTCATAGAGCCCAATTCTCTTGTTTTTGGGCCACTAAGAAAGTTTTTAAGTGGCCCAACACCTAACCAATAATTAGGATGTGACGGGGAAGGGTTTAAGACGGGTTGTACAAAATCTAAACCTAAACTTGATACCCTTTTGGCTTCCAATAAAAAGTCCCAAACCCCATAAGGTTTTAGTCAATAAACCAAAAACACACTCGATAGACCCTATAGGGAACTTGAACTCGATAGATCTATAAATATTTTAAAATAATTTTTTTTATGTTTAAAGTTATAAAAAAGTATATTTTTCTCATAACATACATACCTTCGAAAAAAAAAATACATACAAATTTTTTTTCTTCTTGTCTATTGATGGAAAAGTTTATTTCTATTAATATTAGAGTACAAAATAAATCCTTCTAAATTTATTTTTCATTAGCTTAACATTTCAATGAGTCACAATGATTAATTAAAATAAAATATTATAAAAAATAAATGCTTTATAATTTTAAAAATGCATATACCATTATTAAATTGAATTACAAATTTAATAATGCATATATCATTCATTAACTAAAATAACTAAAATACATAAAATTAAAACTAATTTGATTTTTAATTTTATTAATTTAAATAAATTTCATATTTTTTTCTTAACATGTTTGATTTCTCAATGGGTTTTATATCCATCCCATTACCCAATCCAAAACCTTATACGGTTTTGTTGTCCCAAAACTTATCTTATCCCAAACCCTATAGGGTTTATCGAGTTGGACGGGTTGGGCATCCTATAAGAACCTGCTCAGTTGCATCTTTATCAATAATCTTCCCAAAAAGAATATATATCTTAGTTTTTCCATATTGCTTTGATTTCATTATCTATGATTTATTTTTCTTTTCTTTATCTATTACATCCTTTCTATTTCTCCTTGTAATTAGTTATATTCACAATATTTTCTTGTTTCTTAATTGAGTTTTCATATTTCCAATCCACTTCTCTTTGGGTCCCATGACTCTATTCCATGTTAGCTAGTGTATTTTTCTCTTCTCCTATGATTAGCTCCAGAGGAAGTCCGATCCCTACTCACTCTTTCAATTGTTAATTGTATTTCTTGCATGTAATAATTTATGGTCCCTTAACTTCCAATTATAGGTGTAGGTATTGGCCTGGTAGGCTGGGCTAGGTTGGATCGGCCTACTTTTGAATGGGCTAAAATTTATTAGCTCACCAACTCCTACCCAAACCCCAGGCCAATTGAATTTTTTCTTAATTTTTGAATTTTCATTTTTTATATTAATTTGTGTGTAAATTAGAATATTTGTTATATTATGTTTATGTGTGAGTATTAAGGATCGAGTTCTTACATTGCCAAGATGTATATATTATTTATTATCCCAATCATGATCAAAGTAAAAACCTTTTTCGTAAAGTATACAAATGCAAAACAAAGAAATAAGAGTTCGAATAGAAGTTACAAAAAATGAAATAGAGGAGAAGTATCGATAGCTGCAAATAATACTAGGTGCACAATTAGGTTAATGAGTTCATGCTTTATCCTTGACATTATAAACAACTTACAATTATAGATTACTGATCTTGTCTTCTCTCACAAGTTGAATGAACACGATAAGAAAAAGGATTGTACAGAACCAAAACAAAGCAAATGTAAGAATGAGAATGGTTGAGAAAATTGAGTTAATTATGCCATTATTCAAGATGATTTACATACAAGTACAAGTAAAGATCTTGGCCCTACACGTGGACAAGTATCTAAAACTAACTAATATAAAATAAATTACAATGTTGCTACTACTATCAGCTTTACATCCTCTGGTCCCAAGTTAGGAAATCTCTAAGTCCCAACTTGGACAAAGTAGAAGACAACTGGATTGCACCGACTGCTTTAGCGAAAACATCTTCGAGTTGTGTCGAATAAGAAACATGATTGATGGAAAGAAATCCACTTGTTATATGATCACAAGTGAAATGTATATCAACTTTGATACGCTTTGTCCGTCCATGTAAGCAAGAATTCTCGGTAATTAATTGAGTCGATCTACTGTTAGTATGTAAAGGAATAGGTAAAGGTACTAAGATGTGTAAATCTTGTAATACATGAATAAGTCATAACAGTTCCTTAGTAGCTGAAACCATATTTTGGTACTTGGTTTCGATAGAAGAAGTGGAAACTGTGGCTTACTTTTTGGTCTTCTAAGATATAAGTGAAGATCAAGAAGCATGCAATATCCTATCAACGATTTGCGATCAACTAAACTTGTGCCCTAAACTGCATTAGAGAATACTAAAAAAATCTAAACTTGTTGTTGCTGAGTAATATAATCCATGATCAAAAGTTCCCTTTAAGTAGCGAAGGACAGCTTTAAGATGAGGAGTGTGAGGGGTAGCCATAAATTGACTTAACTGGTGGATAGCAAAAGAGATGCTAGGCTAAGTCATTGTTAGGTAAAGTAGTCTCCCAACAAGTCTGCAATATATGCTGGGATCATCTAACAAATCACCACAAGTATTCTCAAGACGAAGACTAAGTGGAAAAGGCAATTTGAAAGTTTTGAAACCTGTCGTACCCATGTCTTAAAGGATGTTCAAAAGAAATCTCCTCTGATTTAGAATCATGCCTTTAGCAGTTCAACAAACTTTGATTCCTAAGAAAAAAAGAAGTTCACCCAAGTCATTTATGGTATATGCTCCATGAATTACATCCTTTACTTGAGATATAGCACCATGTGAACTGCTTATCGATAATACATCATCAAAATAGATCAATAGAGCTATGAATTCATTATTGTGTACTTGAGTGAAGAGAGAATAATCATTCCTTAAGTATATGAAACCAAGGTAAGATATAAAAGTAGTAAACTCACGATTTCATTATCTAAAAGCTTGCTTTAAACCATTTAATGATCGAACCAATTAGCAAACATGGCCTAGAGGAATTTTCTTATAATCATAAAGGGGGTTTTATATAAATTTCTTCCTCAATATATCCATGAAGAAAGGCATTGTTGACATCTAATTGATACATATGCCAATTTTTCACGACAACCACAGCAAGAAGCAATCGAATAGTGGATAAACGTGCTGTTGGTGCAAATTTATGAGTATAATCGATCCCTTTGACTTGATTATACCCTTTTACCACTAAACAAGCCTTATATCTCTCATTAAAGCCGTAGCGTTTGTATTTTATCTTGTAAACCCATTTGGAACCAACTAGCTTCTTGCCATCGGGTAAAGGAACCCTTTCCCAGGTGTTGTTAGATTTTAAGGTCAACAATTCCTTATTCATAGCCTCAATCTAATGTGGATCATCCTTTGCTTCATAATAGTGTTGTGGTTCATGGATAGTCAACACATTTGCTAGGGACGCTATGTAATCATTTGAATACTGGTTAAGTGTATGAGTTTTGAGAAGTGGATAAGGAGAATTTTGCTAAGTTAAGTGCATTTGTTGATGTTGAAGTAGCATAATGAACATAATCTTGAAGCCAGCTTGGAGTCTTACATTGTCTTGTGGAAACTTAAGCGTTATAAGACGAAACAATGGCAAAAATGAAAATGATAAAGCACATACAAGGTTCATATGGAAAACCCAAATCGGAAATAACCATGGGCAGAGGAGAGAGAATTCACTATATATCGTAATGGAGTACAAAAGAAAGAGAGTAACAAAATACAAATCAAAATTTCTCTCATTTTCTCACTTTCATACAAACCCTAACAAAACACATTTATATGTGTATAAACTAGCCGTAATAAAGGCTAAAATTATGTCTCTTAAATATATAATGAATGAATAATAAATGTATAGTCAAATATTCATTCATTATACAAATACCAAAATTATGACTCTTAAATGTATAATGAATGAATAATAAATGTATAATCAAATATTCATTCATTATACATTTGACTACAAAAAACGGTTACTAAAAACGGGTCACAAACTCCAACAATCTCCACCTTGACACGGATTCAGGAGCTTCGACATAAAAATAAAACATTCTTTGCCTCTTCCACAAAACCCATAAAAGGGTTCAATTGACACAAAACATTCTCCACCTCTTCTAAGAAAATCTGGTGCTGTGATCTAAGAACAAAATATCAAACTTAATAGCGAAAAACAAAACCAAAACCTTGGCTCTGATACCACTTGTTATAGGACGAAACAATGGCAAAAACGAAAAATGATAAAGCACACACAAGATTTACATGGAAAATCTAAATCGGGAAAAACATAGACAGAGGAGAGAGAATTCACTATATGTTATTATAGAGTACAAAAGAGAGAGAGTAACAAAATACAAATCAAAACTCTCTCATTTTCTTATTCTCATACAAACCCTAACAAAACACATATTTATATGTGTATACAATTAGCCGCAATAAAGGCCAAAATTATATCTCTTAAATGTATAATGAATAAATAATAAATGTATAGTCCAATATTCATTCATTATATAAATACCAAAATTATAACTCTTAAATATATAATGAATGAATAATAAATGTATAGTCGAATATTCATTCATTATACAAATACCAAAATTATGACTCTTAAATCTATAATGAATGAATAATAAATGTATAATCAAATATTCATTCATTATACATTTGACTACAAAAAACGGCTACTAAAAATGGGTCACAAACTCCATCGAAATTCATTATACGAATATCAAAATTATGACTCTTAAATGTTAATGAATGAATAATAAATGTATAATTAAATATTCATTCATTATACATTTGCTATAAAAAATGGCTACTAAAAATGGGTCACAA
>JAMXBD010005292.1:0-18685 GCA_024138025.1 Combretum micranthum
CACCAAGAAGAGTCTAGAAATGGTTACATAAAGCTCCAAGCAAGGTAAATTCGAAAACCTTAATACACCATGCAATTCGAAATTCTTGAATCATAGGGTTATTTAGATGTTTTGAGATTGATATATGGTGTAGAAATATCATGTATAAATGCTTAGGATGAATTAGAATGAATTTGGGCATGTAAAACAATGAAAATCGGATCAAAACCAAGGTTGAAGATGATGAATAGTGCCCTGGTACTGTTTACGTGAAGTAACCAATATGTGCAGAATTTAAAAAAAAAATCAATTAAATAATTTTATTAATTCTGATAGGTTGGTTAATTATTAAAAATATATATTTATTATTCTAAAGTGAAAATAATTTTTTTACAATTTTTGGAATTATTTTTAGTAATATATAGTTATTTAAGTATATGTATATGTAATACTTTAGTAATATTAAAAATGTAAGAAAAATATAATTTTATATATTTTGGTTAGATAAAATAATTAACATTATTTATTTATTAATTCTGAATTATTATTATTTTTTAATTAATTAATTAATTTTTAACATTAGTTTTATTAGTATGATATGTAAGATATAGATTATAAGTATATGTTTTTAATAATGTAAAATGTAAGGACCGCTATTACCCCTAGTTGAAATAAGCATAGCAGTTCCCAACCGCATATAATCTGCAGAATTATATGCAAGGTTGTCTTAAAAGGATTGTTTGATGATTGTTCACCTAATCTTAAGGAATAAATCATTTTGAGAAATAATTACTTAGTAGCTTTTCAAAACATATTAACATATTATACACAACTTCAAACAAAGGCAAGATCAAGCTAGATATATACATACATATATTACATCCACAGGCTTCTTACAAGCCTTAAACAAAATAACAAAATATAAGCTTAACAAAGCTTTACAAACATCCATTCTAACTACTATCTAGTCTATTACAAAAAGAATGGTTCCGTCAGTCCTGGTCAAACTCTAGTCCTCATATTCCTCCAAGAAGTCCTCAAAATCGGAGCCATAAGCCATGCTCGCATAGGACTCGTCCAGGTCATCACTGAAATTGTTAAAAGAATGAGCCAGAGGCCCAGTACACAGCAACGAATACAAAAAGCGAGATGAAGCACACAAGCTTAGTCTAAATGCAATATGCAACATGCATTCAATTATTCTTTTAATCTTTAATTAATCAATCAACATGGGAGTATTCAAACTCCGGACAATAGGGATCGCGAGGGGACCTGAGTAACACTCGGACGCTCAGGGGGTTGATATAAGAGTTCGGGTTCTCATACCGTCCTAGATATCGTTAAGTCAAAGAGAAAAGTAGCTTCCTCCAGGGTTTAATGCCGTTACTTAGCTCTATTTATACTCATCCATATCATAAAATATAGTTCACCCCGTCTCATAAAGTTTGAACTAAACTATGGTACTTCCTACCAAGTTTAAATAAATTTTCACCGATACTATACCCCCCGTCGACTACCCGCTGTACCACTTAATGAAAGTCATCTCAAATGACAGGAGTGGCCTAAGCGCCTAGATATACCGTGCTCAAACCGAGCAAGGTGCCGCTCCCCTAACCGGATACCAACTTCCATCCCAAACTCATCAAAACTATGAGGGGTCGCCGTTAGGTTCATACATGACCTGGCGTAGGAATTGGATTTTAACGGCATAAAACACAAGCACAATCACATTTTAAGTTCTCTTATTATATATTAGGTTTTATAAAGCCTATCCTAACAGAGACAAGCAGGTTACTGCATACCTGTATTAGCTCGGAGTTAATAGGGATGGCCCAAGCGAGAAAACAAATACTGTTCAACAGAATTATTACAATTTTACACTTAGTTCAAGCTCAATATCAACCAATCTCATACATTATCATCCAATACTCTTTATTTACCCATGATCCATGACCCATACAGTCATTGTAGTAGGCTAAAATGGCTTGGGTTTTATGTTGGGAATTTAGACATCAAACGCAGTGGAAATATATTTTACTTTCATAAAAATACGAACCCTAAATACTTAATTTTGGATCCAAGCGATTCAATCAAATTTAAGGATAGAATTACCTTTTTGGATGCTTTGAAAATTCTAGAAATTCTTATATGAGATGTTGCAAATGTGAACACCCTCTACTGTATCCACACAAATGAATTTCCAATTGAATCTATGTGTATGTGCTAGCACGTAGGAACACTTCCTAATATAGGAATCTTTCTCAAAAGGGTTTCTCACTTTTGAGTTACAAAGTTTATTTGCAATCCTAATGTGACGGCAAGCGTCTCTAACCCTAGAGGTGACCATCACCTCATATTTATAAGAAGATGTGACTATTGGTTATCTACCTTAATCTTATTAAGGTTTTCTCCATGTCACGTATCTAATAAATAACAATTTTATTTAATAATTATTATTATTCTTAATCTAATTAAGAATATTATATAATTCTCGATATGGTTATCTAAAATAACCATGTAGGTTTACTTAATGTTGGTAGTAGCCCTAAAACACCTTTTAGAACTACAAGACATAATTGGTCTCTAGCAAGAATTGTGCCTATCTTAATTAAGTGAAGATCAGTGATCTGACTTATCTATTAACACTCAGTTATTAATCATTTTGTTACACTATATCTTATAATTAAACATAAGGTGCAGATCAAAACACACTTATATTATTTAATCACATATTTCTTGATTCTAGAGTATGATAATTTAAGAAATGATATTGATAACTCCTTATCAATTCATTTGAGCATGGCATGTATTTTTCAGTCTTATCTCATCAAGAGGCCCAAAAGAAATCTCTCTCAAATTAATGAGGAATAAATCCTATCTTAATCACTCAACTCCTCTACATGATTTATAATATGCCCAATCTCAACCTTTATAATTATCCGGATAAGATAATGTTTGATTGAGTCAAAATAATATTTCTCATGTTGCAATCCATGGTGATTTTAGGTCTAAGGACTAAAATAACATTGTAAATGAGAAAAACTTATCGCATTGATCCATATAGCATTATCATATTTGGTCATTCCAATACAATGTACTCTTACATGTATTCATGTGCTGAATTAATATTTCATATCAATGATTGATAAACATGATTTAATCCTTTTATTACACTATATTTTATAATTAAACATAAGGTGTGGATCAAAACACACTTATATTGTTTAATCACATATTTCTTGATTCCAGAGTATGACTGACTTAAATAAATGATATTGATAACTCCTTATCAATTGATTTGAGCATATCAATGTATTTTTTCAGTCTTACTCATCAAGAGGCCCAAAAGATATCTCTCTCAAATTAATGAGAGGAACAATCCTATCTTAATTACTCAACTTCCTCTACATGATTTATATTATGCTCAATCTCAACCTTTATAATTATCCAGATAAAGATAACGTTTGATTAAGTCAAAACACAATATTTCTCATGTTGCAATCCATGGTGATTTCAGGTCTAAGGACTAAAATAACATTGTAAATGAGAAATACTTATCGCATTAATCCATATAGCATTCTCATATTTGGTCATTCCAATATAATGTACTCTTACATGTATTCATGTGCTGAATTGATATCTCATATCCATGATCAATAAAACATGATCATCGTCCAGCCAACATACTAGTCTTAATTCATTATTATTCCATATAATGAATGACTTAAGACTAGGGATAATTTAGAAAAAAATTATTTCTCACCTTATGGTTTTACTAGTTAAAGTCACATACTTTAATGACATAAGGATTAACTAATTATTCAAGGAATAATACTTTATCAAAGCAAAAAGGCCAATAACAACTTTGTAAAGAAAATAACTCATATTATAAAGATAATAAACATTCAGATGACATAGAATCCATATAGCTTAGGGCAGATCACTAGCATTTTAAGTTTAGACACAATCCATATTTGACATTTTTGAATTAAATGATGGGTCTAGGGATTCAAATTCATGTACTTTGGATTACCAAAGAAAAAATGTTGAACTAATTTGTTGACTTTTAACGTTTATCCAGGAGACTCATGTATTCAAGAAAGGCATTCCATAGACTTTAATTCAAGAGGGGTATATATGAAATGATTAATAAGCATGCAGATTCACCTTGGCCAACAATCATTAATACAATTAAGCTAATACAATTCAGTTGATATTGGCTATACCTGAACTTTATAAAAATCTATATCTCCCCGATTGATAGAGAAATATTGAGACAAAAGTTATCATACTGTCATATTTCTTTCACAAAATATCAAACAAAATCTAAAACAATGATAAAACCTATAGCATAATCTATGGAACAAAACTTAAGTAATATGCCTCTAGGAGACACATTACAATATTTGGCTCCTATAAAAAAATTAGGTCGATCATGCATGCTTTATGATCAAACCTAGTCTATGATTAGTAGAATAAACACATAATGTAATCCGTGAATTAAACACTAGCTAATGAAACCCATAGGAGACATACAATGAATTTCAGCCATGAAGAGGTTCGTAAGGATAAAACAAGATTCAATACATAATAAACTTTGCTAGAAACTTATAATCACATCATAAGCGTGCATGAAGGACTAAATGAACTAAAATGAACCCTAGGCCTTGAACACTATAGATCATGGCACTATAAGTGCACTAAGAAGAATAATATACATTTGATATCTATCTAGTTCTATAAAAATGTAAAGATTATACACAGATATGACAAGTGGTATATAGTAACTAGAGCAACCCTAAGGATGAAAACCCTAGAGCCTCGACTATGCAACTGTATATAGTAGCAACTTATGTTTAAAATGTACAATGTAATCTATATGAACTCATAAATATATTAGAAATGATGAATAGGACATTAAATTATAGACTATGACCCTATAAATAATATAAATTTTAACTTGCAAGTATAGATAAGGTTGACAAACAAAGTAAAAAATATTTGAAATTATCCTATCAAAATAGGCATTAAAGAATGTAAAATTTAGATAAGTTTCAATTACGAATAATATGATCCCCTCAAATATAGATATGAGCATGAAATGAGATTAAGAGAAGCATAATGAGAATAAATATTAAATGATAAATAACATCTATGTTGGGGATATTATACTTAAAGACCCATATAAACACTGAAAGCTTGGTAAGGAGATCATTAAGTAAAAGAAGAAACTTAAAAGACAAAACAAGACTACCCTATAATACCCAATGGCATTCATAGTATAAGGAAAATAAAAGTGACAAATTGGAGAAGTTAAGATAACTATTGCATAGTACTCGAAACGAGCTTCCTAATGCCTAATCATATGCAAAAATCCGAGTTAAAATGAGTATGATAGGCTTAATTGATGCAATAAAACTAATATTCGAAATCATTTGGGATGATTTTCATGAGAAAAACCCATATGTGTCTCGGCACACACACACACACACACACACACACCACACATATATATATATAAGAAGTTAGGGTCTACAAGACTAGATTTAGATAATTCAAGTGCATATTAACTAATATGATGATAAATTGTGATTATGAAAACTTAAGAAACACTATAGGAAATGTAATCATGAATTCCAACATATAAGATCACAAGGATAGCAAGTGTAGATTAATGTATACCATAGAAATAATAGTTGATATAATCACGATTACTAAATATGGATGTATAAAATAAAAAAAAAAATCACAAGAAATATAATGATAATAGGTGATTCCACCAAAAGAGAAATAATGAACCTAAATTGGTTTAATCTCTAGAACTTGCTTAAATATACATAAAACAAGGAATTAAACTTGAGAAGATAAATAAATATACAAAATAAGAACAAAAGACATAATAATGATATCTTATCACATTGTTTATGCTTGTAGTATAGTTTCATTGCTAATAATAATAAAAAAATGTTATGCATGTGGGGTCAAGTATATGATGTGTTGGTTGGTGTATGATTGGTTGCCAAAATACTATTATTTGTATTATCCTTAATGTATGACATGTTGAAGCATGACTGTGAATTTTATGGTCACATAATAAACTAACATAATGTTATATGACTTTTAAATGAAATGGTCATGCATTGCTCAAATTTTGCATAAAATGCATAATTTTAAGTATGATAGCCTGCTACGTGTTAGTATTTCAGTTCTCTGTAATGATGGTATTTCTAGATGAAATTTTCCTAGACTACGTAAGGTTACCTTTGTTTCTTTGGTTCCATAAGTAATACCGACAAATGAAGGGCACTAACTATGGTATCGCTATGAAATGACTAGTACTTAGTGGAGTTTCAAAGGCATGAAATACAAATTAGGTGTTAAAATACAATTAAGATAAAGTGAAAATTAATGTAAGTTTTGTTGATATTCCTATATGCTTAGTTTCTCCTGAGCAAGTAGGTCATTTAGTCAAGGATTTCCTTTAACCTCTATGAGAGGGCGTAAATCTCAATCTTGTTTGAATTCCAGGTTATCCAAGCTTGTGCATATAAGTAATTGTCCCAATGTTTATGCTTGCTAATTATACCAACCTGTTATTGATTGACGCATAGTCTGGTCAGGTTATTTCATTAAGCTATGGTTTTGCTCACCCCCTAACAGTTTTTGTGTAGGAATAGTGCATGTTGGGATTGGGCTAAGAATGTATGAGAGTGGTCCTTCATCAAACACCTTGAGAATAGAAAGGCTAGGTTACATGAATATTGAACTTAAATTATGTAATAAATAGATTATATAATTATCTAAATCATTTTGATATATATAAGCTCGAAACCAATTTTTTATCATTTGGTAGGGGATACCGATTCTCTGCAATCTTGGTGATATATGAAAAATCAGATTTCATGATTGAGTTTCAATAATCATATTAAATGTATATGTATAATTAATGCATGAGAATTTAACAAGTAAATAGAGTCTTGTAATATCAAGCTTACAGGACGATCCTCATATTGTGAGTATACATGTCATATAATAACTGTAGGTTAATCCTACTAGGCCCCTGTTAGGGTTATGACAAACAATGTGCAAAGAAGTTTATATAGAATTTTTATTGAAGTTCGAGTTAAAAATTCCTATGAGAGGGAGACAGAATAATAACAATTTTATCGTAAATTCAAACCATTAAAATACAACTAAATCACATTTAATGAAAAAAGTTTGACTACATTCATCAACTATTTTCTTTGACTTTTTATTTATTTATTTATTTCTTTGCAAGAACGATTGTCTTTATTGAAGTCTTTCACTTATACTATGATTTTGTTATCCAAAGTTTCTAAAGTTGGGAAAAAAAAAAAAAAAAAAGACATTTTCAAATTTCATTAACTTTTCAAAAATCTTCAAATATTGTAGGTACGTACATTTTACACTAAAGTTAGTATTTTGCTTTTCTATAACAACAATGTTAGATAAAACGACACTTTTCCAGTGATAAAGAAACCAAAAAGAATAATTTTTGCTATGTATTATGACAATATTATTGATGGAGCAACTATCCTCGAGCTAACAAACCAAACATTACAACTACTTACCTATGTATAGATTTAAAACGTGAAAATAACCAACATAAAGGTCCTTCTAAGCACCATTGAAGCTAAACTCACATACATGGAATGGTTTTTTATTACAAAAATGAAGTCTCTCGTATATTACATTTGTGGATTCTTTAAATTTATAGGCATGATAAGCTAAACTAATAGTGGCTCGAAGAAACTGCAAGTAATGGAGCAGTAACATCTCTAAGATATAGAATCACATCCGGAAGAGTTTTTAATTGCAAACAGTTCAATATATTTGTCAAATTTCATTCACATTACAGTTGAAGTCAAGGTACCAAGGAAAGTAAAAGTAATGAGAAAAATGACTTTTTAAATGAATTAGGCAAGGGAAGTTAGTTTATTAATAGAAGCATCAGAGACAATCAACAACCACTAGTAAAAAAATGACCTTAAGAGGCGAAATAGCTTAGAATTTCGCCTCAATAGTGCTATTGAGGCGAAAAATTTGCCTCAAAAATTCGCCTCTGGAAGTCTGCCATCTTAGGGCAAAGGAGGCGAAGGTCGCCTCACGTTTTAAAACGTGAGGCGAAATTTGCCTCACGCTAGGATGGGGTGCCACGTCGGCTAGTGAGGCGAAACTCGCCTCACTAGCCGACGTGGCATGAGGCGAATTTCGCCTCATTATAATTATGAGGCGAAATTCGCCTCATAAAACCTGAGCCACGTCGGCTAGTGAGGCGAGTTTCGCCTCACTAGCCGACGTGGCATGAGGCGAATTTCGCCTCATTAATTGAGGCGAAATTCGCCTCATCTACCAAATACCACCAATTTTTAATAAATTTTTAATTATTCATATATAATTTCAGAATTTATTTATTAATATTTTAATTAAGATTTAATTATGAATATATTATTTCAGAATTTAAAAAAATGCAACACATATTATAAAAATTATATAATTAATATTACAAATTTATTACTATTAATATTTGACTTAAAATTTATTAATTAATTAATATATTTTTTCAGAATTTATAAATAATAAATACAACATGTATTGGAATAATTTAAAAAAAAAGTATAATTAATATTACAAATATATTTATATTTTACTTAAAATATTGTATGTAAGTTTGTTATCGCAAACATTTGAAATAATAAACGTATTATGATATTATAAATATATTTATATTGATATAAATGTTATAAAATAAAAGGTAGAATATATCTAAAATTTGGAAAAATTGTAAAAAATTTGTAAATATTATACCTTATATTATATTTGATTTTAATATTGTTGAACTTGTAATGAGAAATAATAAAATCCTGCAAAAATAAATCCAAATAAATAATTATAAATAAAAATTAAATATAAAAATTAAGTAAATAAAAAAAAAGAAGATGAATTACCGTAGTAGAGCGAATGTGAGAGAGGGAAGAAAATATGAGGGAGCAGAGGAGAGAAGGGGGTATATATAGGCAGTGACTGGGCTGATGAGGCGAATTTCGCCTCATATGTTAAATCTGAGGGGAATTTCGCCTCATGAGTTGGGGAATGAGGCGAAATTCGCCTCATTTTAAAATGAGGGGAATTTCGCCTCATAATGAAAAATTCCAAACTCCCGCGCCGCTATTTTTCTCCCGCGTCGTCCCGCTAAAAATTTTACTCGTAAATTTGCATATATTTTTTAAAATTAATTACTAAAAATATTTATTAATTTATCAACTTATATATTATTAAATAAGATTAAAAATTCATCTTATTTAATTGGGTGATGTACTTTTATAAATTAAAAAGTTAATTATAAAAAATTTATATATAGATAAAAGATTAATTAATCAAATTATATTTTTATTAATCATTTCATTTAATAGTAAATAAGATTAAAAATTAATCTTATTCAATTGTGTGATGTGCTTATTTTGATTAAAAAAGAATCATAAAAAATATTTATATAAAATAAATTTTTAATAATTGAAATTACATATTTATTAATCAATTTATTTACTAATATATAAGATTAAAAGTAAATATTATTCAATTGAGTTATGTACTTACATTTATAATAATTTAAATAAACAAATATTTATATAGATTAAATTTGTATTATAAAAAAATATATATTTATTAGTGAATTTACTTATAGTAAATAAGAATTAAAGTCATTGTTATTCAATTAGGTAATGTACTTTTATTTATTAAAAGTTAATTATAAATAATATGTACATACATTAAATATTTATATAGATTAAATATTTCATATTTAAATTATATATTATTAATCAATTTATTCACTAGTAGATAAGATTAAAAATTAATCTTATTCAATAGGGTGGTGTACTTTTATTAATTAAAAATTAAATCTTTCAATTATTTATATAGATTAAATATTAATAATAAAAATATACATATTTATTAATCCATATATTTATTAGTAGATAAGATTAAAGGTAAATCTTATGCAATTAAGTAATGTACTTTTATTCATTAAAAATTAATACTAAAATATTTTTATATATTAATTTTTTCATAAAATATATATTCTAATCAATTTATTTACTAGTAGATAAGACTGGTGAGTTATAATTATAAAGAAATGTTTTCATAGATTTAATAATAATTATAAAAATATTTATTTGTCAATCAATTGATTTACTAGTACATGAGATTAAAAATTAATCTTATTCAGTTGGATATTTATTTTTGTAAAAATATTTATTTGTTCGACATTTTGTATATTGAGAATATTTTTAATATTATTAAACATATAAAAGAAGATTTGGACTTTGTACGAAAATATAAAATTAACATATATTAATTTCAATACCGTCAATTATTTCATATGGATTGTGATAATTATACATTTATCGTATTCGTTATGAAATTGTTAGTACAAACATAAATTTTTACAAATAAAAGTATATAATTAATATTACAATTTTTAGAATTAATAAGTAAGTTGGTTTTGAGATTTGAAATTGATATAACCTCTAAAAATCCTCTAAAATAGTTTAGAGGATTCATCAACGCTTGATTTTTAACCTAAACATTAATTCCTAAATCTTACTAGAATTTGAGTTCATTTGTTTGAATAAAAATATTAGTTCTTAAACCCGAACTCACATTAAATATGTTTGTATCCAAATTAAATTCCTAAATTAAGTCCTTATTTTAAGATGTTAATTTATAACCTATCGTATTTTAAGATCTTCAATTCCCAAATTACATCCCAGTTTCTCAGCCTCTTCGTATTTTGGCCATAATTTTTTAATCCGATCTCTGATTGAGGCGACTTCAGTTGCGTTGGAAAGATAAGAAAGAGATATACAACTTTCATGTATTGAGATTTTGCAAATGCTGAAATTATCAGTGCTTAAATTTCATTTCTTTTCAACTGATACATTTTCCATGCAAAGTTAACAACTTGTTTTTCTTTGTTTTATGTGTTTTTTGCTTACAGAGTGGATATTTTTTAGCTATAATGAGATGGATAAGTGATGCTTAATGTGTTATGTTGACTGGTTCATATAATTAAATATGAGTTTAGTACATTTATAGATTTAACAAATAATTAGATTAAATGTAAAAGTTAATTAACAAAAGAATTTAGTTAACAAACCGAGGTTCAACTTGATTAAATAGACTTCAATGAGTTAAAATGAATTAGATTGAGATAGTTTAACCATCTATGACTTATATTTTCATTTAAATGATTAAGGTTAAGTTAACCATCTTTGACTTAGTTTAAGTTAAGGTGAGTTCAAGTTAACATATATCCTACATGTATACACATTAAATAATATATTTAATATACTGCGGGTTGGTTGAATGGTTTTTAAATAAATTAGATGTGCATGGTACTCGTCGTATGAAATAACAGTACTAAGGGACAAAATATGACGGTAATCATAATCAATAGCATGACATACAAGGTGCGAAACAAGTAATGCAATAAAACGTGAACATCATGTCCGGAATAATAAAAACGATGAGGAAATAAAAAACACGATAGCAGCTACTGTCGCTGATCCTGTCGGAGTCGAGCACGACCAGATCCTCTCACAGATGTCCTCTGTGATACTGTATGGGGGGGAGTCGAAGCCGGTGTCGACTGAACAGCTGCGGGCTGAGTCGGAGTATGCGGAGGCTGCTGAGAGGCAGGAGGATGTGAAGACGAAGGAGCCCCAGGAAAAGCATACGATCCAAACGCTGACGGCTGTGACGCAAACGGCGCAAAACCGGGACCCCCGGCCCATGGGATGAACCCCTGAGGATGTGGTCCTCTCTGCTGTGCGGAGCTGCCTGGTGGATCCTGTGTCGGATCGTGTGGAGGATGCGTGAACATGGATGGATGGCTCGGCATCCCATAAAACCCATGGTATGGATACGGAGGAGGTGGGACTGGTGTGAATGGCGTAAAGCCAGGCTGACTAGGATCAGGGCCATAAGTGGAAGTCCCCATCTGTGGTGCTGCGTGCTGGTATGGAGGGTACTGCCCGGAGGAAGATGTAGTAGGGGGACGGACGTAGTTCATCAGCAAATCGATCTTCTCTTGCATCTTCTCAATCTTGGCCTCCTGGCTGGTCCTATCATACTCAGAGTGGACCAAATTCTCCTCACGTGGCTGCTCATAATAATCAACCCTATGTTGATCTATTGGCATGCCGTAACCGAAGCCACGTCGGTAGGCAGATCGGTGGCCCAAAACCTCCTCCATGATGACCTTATCCTCCTTAGGTCGCTGACCTGACGCAGCAGCAATGTCATCCTCATGCTTTCTTTTTTCCACCATTCGTTCCTAATTGAAACAACATGAGCACAAGGTGATTATAATCATACAAACAGATGGATATGAAATACTACAAAAAAATTATAATAAACGAAAATACTAACATAATTCTGCATGGAGACCTCCGACTCCCATCGATCTGTTAACTGCCCTTTCTGTCTCCTTAGGTGGGTATGTCGGTAGTTTTGTATTGGCGTGAGATCCTGTAATACATTATTAAAAAAAGTCAGTACAAGAACATAGCATTTAAACCCACATTCATTGTAATTGGAATACCTACATTTGTGAGTGCATGCTGGAGCATGGATTTTGTACCACCTGTATGAACTGACAGTTGCTTCTTCCTGTTCTCCGCATTCACCGTGGATCGCAACTACACGTTTCGAGAAGAAGTGAACAATTGAACTATACTTATGCATATGTAATTTACTACATGGAGAAGCGTACCTTATAATCTTGATCTGTCTCTAGGAAGTGGACGAATGCCCTCCATTCGTCTAACCTGTGCTCGAAACCCGGTGGTGGCTTACTAGCAGCTGTATCGCCTCCACCCTTGGCTATGACATAACGTTTAAGCCTGTATCGAAGCTGACTATATGACTTGCTTGCAAGAAAGTCCAGTGCCACCCACCATTTGTGAATTGTCCGCCAATTTTCGGGTAGTTCGAACTTGTTCTGCAAATTTGAACCAAAAAAATTAAGTGTTAAAGGAAGGTGACAGCCAAAAATTGATTTTTCGTATATGTTTACATTTAGAATTAACTTACCATTACACGGCGGATGATGCCATGTCGATAGGCCTCGGGAAATGCTGACCATGCCTTTCCTCGACCTCCAGGGACAAACAACTTCGTCGAAGCTCTGTGATGGAGTAAGAACTCCAACCTAACCATCCCCGGAGATGAGCATATGAGACCCATAAACCCATCAGGCATAGTGATGGTCGGTCTACGGCCTGTCCTCCTATACTCCTCCTCCGCCCGGTAACCTCTATACATACCCCGGCGCCTATCTGTCACCGTGATGTTTGCCTCCTCATGCTGAGCCACAGCGGCCTCCTCCCGCTCCACTGCTGCGGCCTGTGGGTCATCTGGGTCAACCTGAGCAGGCATATCATCCGGGAGGTCGTACAACACCTCTTCCCCGATCCCCAGCTCATTTACCCATCCCGGCTGTGGCTCAGCCGCCTGACCCGACTGGTCATCGGGATGTCGGACCTGCCGATCAGTAAGTAAGGCAGTAAACGATCCTCCTGTATGACAAAATAAGAAAATGAAACGCATGAGTCCAAAATTGATATAATATTGCTATGACAGATAAAACATTTACAAATGAAGCTGTAAATCCCACCAGTGTACTGCTCCGGATGTGCCTCAGAGTCGTCCAAAAGCTGATCCATGAAATCGGAGCTACTCATCCTGCAAGTTCAAAAAATAACACCGGTTACTTAAATATTTCCTGGAGATTATTACGCAAACAAAGTACATGTGATAGATAATAATTATATAAATAAACGTATCCGTACAATCTATTCGTCCAAATCGTAATCGCCTATGCTACTGCATCCCACACTCGGGTCGGGTAAGCGTGTAAGGTTTCCTAGATCAACAAATATGCGATTGATTGGAATTGTCCATGGCCTCTGCACTGTCTGTTGCATTGCCTCCTCTATTGGAGGTGGCTCGAACGATTCAACATCTTCTATACTCTCGGTTTGGAAGAGAGCACGTGTGAACATATGACGGTGTACAACTTTCTGGACAATCTTCCAATTGCCATTTCGCTTGCTTGGGTCTTTTAGGTAAAATACTTGTTGTGCTTGGTCGGCAAGGATGTACGGGTCGTTATCGTACCATGACCTTGCAGTGTTGATGGAGATGAGGTCTCCGTCGATAATTTCTGGTTTATCCCTCTCCGTATCAAACCACCTGCATTTGAATAAAAACACTTTCTTCGACCCCACATAATTTACTTGTATAACTTCGGTGAGAACGCCATAAAATGTAAGTTGTTGCCCTCCATCTGCACCGATGACATATACACCGCTATTCTGTGATCTTAAGCCAACCTCCTTGGCTTCTGTGTTGTATCGGATACCATTCACGATACAAGCATTGAAGCTATATCGATGAATTTCAGGGCCCCAAGCTAACGCTTCAAGATCTTCTGGCATCTGATGTCCATGGACAGCCGTTTGCTCCATAATCTACATACCAAGTCAACAATTAAAGTTGCATGTGAAGATATCGATGAATTAATGGTATTGAAGTCTTCAACAAGTTTTTACCTTATTTTAAACCACTCGGCAAAATGTTTACATACTATTCCTCCGACATTGCGTGCTCCACGTGCAGTTAGTTCGTTCTCAAACTCCCTGTAGATATTTCATTAGAAGTCCATCTTCAATCTTGGTGAACATCTCTTCTTTTCAAGTCATAAATGAATGAAAAGACATGACATACCTTATAAAGGGTTGCACTTCCTCGCAATTATTCAACACTGTCCAATGCATCCTGTTGAGTTCTACATCCGAGCCTGTTATAGTGCATGCACCTATTGAACGTATGGGTTGTGTGAATACTCGAAACGATGATGATGGACATTCATCCAGCGGTTCGTCCCACTGTCGGTGGGGTCTATTTATTCTTGAGTCCATGTTATCAAAATATAAGGAGCAAAATTGAGTGCTCTCCCGCACAACGTACGACTCCGTAATTGAACCTTCCGGTCTTGCCCTATTCCGCAAATCTGCTTTTAGAACTCCCATGTACCTCTCAACAGGATACATCCACCGGTACTGGACCGGACCACATATGCGTGCTTCATTTGGAAGGTGGACGGCTAAATGTATCATAATATCGAAAAATGCAGGAGGAAATATCATCTCTAACTTGCAAAGAGTTAGGATTATTGTTTTTTCCAAAGACTCCAAAAGATTTACACGGAGTTCTTTAGCAGTCAATTCCCTGAAAAAACGACATACATCACATACAACATCGTAAATGCGATTATCCAACCCCACGAATGACAACCGGGAGAATACGTTGCAGCAAGACATGACAATCGTGACTCTTAAGACCTCTCAAACTAACTTCATCAGCGCCTAAGCAGGATGATATATTTGAAGCATATCCATTAGGCATCTTCACATCCCTTATTGAATTACACACCTCTCTCATTTGCCTAGTCGATAGTGTATATGCAGCTGGTGGTTTGAAAATGCGTCCACCACGTTGCTGCAGGTGTAGCTCGAACGAATACCCATTTCTTGGAGTGTCAGTCTCGCCTTCTCTGTGTCTTTTGACTTGCCCTTAAGACCAAAAATAGTTCCCACTAGGTTATCGCATATATTCTTTTCGATATGCATCACGTCAAGATTATGTCGAATGTGCAATTCACTCCAATATGGCAATCGGAATAGCAAACTCTTCTTACACCAATTTGTCCCGTCTTCATTCCTCCGACGGCATAGGCGCTCTTGCAATTTCCCTAAAATGACATGCTCGTATCGACTCAATTGATCGATGATGTCTGATCCAGAGAAATCCCTTGGTCGTGCCCGTGTTTCCGTGGTGCCGTCAAACTTACCCTGTCATGGCGCCACCTATGTCTCAAAGGCAAGAACCGTCTATGGCCCATATAGTGGAACTTACTATTTGAATGGCCACTTGTGCAGTCAACGTTACATATTGGACATGCTTTATAACCCTTCGTCGTCCACCTGAAATGTCACCGTATGCCGGGAAATCGTTAATAGTCCATAATAATGCAGCATGCAGTCGAAATACCCGTCCTTCGACTACATCTAGTGTTTTTACCCCACTTGTCCAAAGTTCTTGTAGCTCATCTATCAATGGTTGTAAGTACACATCAATATCTTTACCTGGTGATTTCGGCCCCGGTATTAAAAGACATCATCATATATGGCTCCTTCATACATCTCCATGGTGGAACATTGTATACAAACATAATAACTGGCCACACACTGTATGTCGTGCTCATGTTTGCATACGGATTAAACCCATCAGTGGCAAGTCCTAATCGTACACTGCGGGGGTCCGATGCGAACACAGGATATTTGTTATCCAATCCTTTCCACTGTTCGGAATCCACCGGATGCCTCAGCACACCATCTACAGATATATACTTTTCCTTGTGCCATCTCATCTCTGGAGCCGTCTTCCGGCACATAAATAGCCTTTGTAATCTTGGAACTAATGGGAAATGTCGCAACACCTTAACCGGTACAGTTTTTTGTTTCCTTGTATGAAGCTTCCATCTTCCTTCCCCACACACTGGGCATGTATCAAGATTTTTGAATTCTTTTCGAAACAAAACACAATCATTTTTACAAGCATGAATCATGTTTGCATCCATGCCTAACTGCTTCAAACTTCCGTGCTTCGTAATATGATGTAGGTAACAAATTGTCGGCAGGTAACAAACTTTTTATTAAGTCAAGCCAATTGTTAAATGACTTCACAGACTGCTTCCCATCAATCTTTAGATTTATCATTTGCACTACTGCTGATAATAATGAAAACTTTGTACATCCCGGATACACTGGACTCTTTGCTTTTTCAAACATTCCAGTCCACCCATCTCCATTAAACCCACTACTTTCATCTTCGCTGTCAATATCATCGCCATCGCCATCACCATCACTTATATTACAGCAATATCTTCCAAAAGTTTTTGATCTGCCTCATCTTCAAAGTGCGTGTCGTCAAGTGGATTGCTCCCTTCATCCATAACAACATTATCATGTACCTCGTATTCATCTACATCCTCACCATGATAAATCCAAGGGGAGTAGGTCCAAGCCATTCCCCTCCTGAGGAGGTGATACTCAATAATCTGAATAGATTGCCATGCACCATTAAGGCAATCTCTACAAGGGCATCTAATCAGTCCATCTGCCCGCTTATGGTTTACAGCAGCTTCTAAAAACTCTCTAACCCCATTCTATATTGCGTTGTTGTCAAATCACGTGTCATATGCCAACTTCGTTCAGACATCCTAAATTGACCTTAATTAATTACCACATTTAACTCACATCGGATAACTCTCTTATAACTATGCAAGCATCTAATATTGAAACACTAATGTTTGATTTACTTATTATTTAACCCTATATGTGTCATGCAATTACAGATAATATGTATAGTTTTATCGAACCTCTAAGAATAAATACATTACTACAAATTTCACATAAATTAATTCACAAACATATCAATAGGAGCATTTCTACTGTACACATATATTCATACATTTATGAAGTTAAACATATTACACATGTATTAAACATTAATATATAATTATTATATTGTAACTATATATGATTTTTGTTCACATACAATTATTAGTATTTAAATAATTGTATTTACACTATGTATCATAAAAGAAAACACAATACACATATATTAGACAATTATATGCCATCACTAGATCGTAAATACATATAATATTTTTACCTTACTTATAATAAATATATAAGTATACATATAATATACAGGAAATACTACATATGTAAGTAGTATTATTTCAATACTTACACTTATTTTATGTCTTATTAATCTAAACATATAAAACAAGCTTCGAATAATATATAAATATTTGATCCTAAGTATATACATAGTTTTTTCAATTTCTAACAATAAATACATAACTATATATTGAACATTCATTAATCAATATACATGAAAATATTAACATCTCAGTATTTATATTTAATCTATGTGACATGATATTAAACATAATAAACATAGATTGAATAATAACATGTAATCACATATCCTATAAATCTATAATTTCTTCAACTACACACTAATATACATAACTATAAATTAAATATATATTACTACTACTATTTAAATAAATGAATAAAAATTTCATAACAAATTGAACTAACCTTGCAGTAATTGTAGTACGATAAATGTCTGATCAAATCCACCCAAATTATCAGATACCTGCATTCAAAATGAAAATATCAATCAAAAATATATTTTACTATAAAATAAAATACTATAAGAATTAAATAAAAAATAAAAACTTACCGTATAATTAAATTTACTTAATCGAAAATATTTTTTTTTTCTGATGTGTGTGCGTGAAGGTATGTGCGTTTTTGGGTGGTGGGTGTGTGTGTGTGTGCGTCGGTGAGCTAGTGTGTGAGTCGGTGTGTGTGTGGGTCGTGTGTGGGTTGTGTGTGTGTGGGTGTGGGTCTGTGTGTGTGGTGTGTGTGTGGGGTGCGCGCGTGGGTCGGTGTGTGTGCGTGAGTGCGAGAGAGATGTGCGAGAGAGAGAACGTGAGAGGGGGCGAGTGAAAGAGAGAGGAGGGGGGGGGGGGGGGGGGGGG
>JAMXBD010005293.1:0-18549 GCA_024138025.1 Combretum micranthum
TTGTGCAAGTTGATGGAGCTTCCCTTGCAAATCTTGAATGATTGCATTCTGATTGTTGAGTGAGTTTGTTGTTGTAACAATGAAATCCCTTAATAATGCATCAGTGATTATTGAATTTGCTGTTGAGGTGGGGCATTTCTCACAAATCCTTGTCCTTAGAAACTAGGTGGTGGCTTTAGAACATTGGCATCATTCCGATATGAAAGATTGGGATGATTTCGCATATTCGGATGATATGTTTCCAAAATTGCCCTTTTGAAAATTTCCCACAAATTAAGCTGCTCGTCATTTGAAGATGATCCATGCGGACACTCAAAAGAGGAGTGTGGTCCTGAGCAAATCTCCCAACAAAACACTTGTTGTTTTTTATTGGAAGTATTTGTAGTTGTGAGTTTACTTACTTGAGTGATGAGGGTAGCCATTTGAGCCTTAAGTTGTGATATATCTTCTTTGTCTTCCAAAGATGCTACTTTAGACCTTGTTCTTTCACAACTCCAATTATGAGCTGCGGAAGCTCATTCTTCGATAATCTCACTAGCTTCCTCATATGTCTTTCCCATCAGTGATCCGCCCGATGTAGCATCTACTAATGACCTTAAAGCTTCATCAAGACTGAGGTAGAAATTTTCAATTAGTAGATTATTGGGTAAACCATGGTGTGGACACTTTCTGACCGCCTCTTTGAATCTTTCCCAAGAATCATATAATGATTCTCCAGGGAATTTGGTGAAGTTGGAAATTTCATTTCTTAATCTGGTGGTTCTTGCTGGAGGGAAAAATCTCTTTAGAAACTTCTTTGTCAGATCAGCCCATGTAGTGATCGAATTTGGAGGTTGGGAATTGTACCATGCCAAAGCTTTATCCCTAAGAGAAAAAGGGAAAAGCTGAAGTCGATTGACTTCGTTCTTACACCATTGAGTTTGACAGTATTGGTGTGTTGAAGGAATTTGGCAAGGTGTTCATCTGGTGTCTCATTCGGATATCCTCTAAATTGATGTGATTCAACCATTTGAATCAGGGACGGTTTAAGCTCAAAGTTGTTGGCCTCCACAGTGGGCATTCGTATGGCGGCATCTTGGATAGTACGCACTGTATAGTCTCGAATTGCCCTTGGAGCAGCTGGTTGCAATTGATTATTGTTATCATTGTTTCCTTGATTTTCTGCCATTGCTCCTCTTCTTTGATTCTCTTCTCTGTTGACGCAAGGTTCTTTCTATTCAGGATCTAAAGGTAGAATTTCAACACTTCTACTTCTTCGCATAAAACCTGCAAAGAGAAAAAGGAAAAATTTCAAACTAAATTCAAGCCTAAACTACTAGCAAAGCTGAAGTTAGTCTAATAATAATAAATCCCCGCAACGGCGCCAGAAAACTTGATGTGCTCTATAAGTATGAATTTTAAAGCATATTTTCTAGCAAGCGTACTAGGTCTTCTATTGTAATAGCATGAATAAAGTGTTTTTTCACGGAGATTTACTAACTACTAGACAATTATCAACTAATACTAATATCTAGCAATTGATTTTTTTTAGGACGAGTAGATAAACTAAATTCTAATTGATTATCTTATGAATGCAATGAGCTTCTTAAAGAGAGGGATATGGAGGAAAAATGTGGAAGGAGCAGAATCCACTTTAAACTATTGCTAATCAACTTTAAGTCATGTTATAATGATAATTAGATTCATGGACATTCATAAGAAATTGTCAAGATTTAAAAACAGAGTTTAAAAATCTTTTAAACCACAAAATAATTCAATAACTTCCGCTAAATAAATTATTAGTGGAATCAAAATTACAATTATAAACCTTCCAATTCTATAATTGACTAATACTTTACATTAACATCTCCTAATTCCTTAGTGATAAATTAAAATAAAACATTGCATTAATATTCATGGACAATTTCTAAATTAGATTAAACTACGCCGCTTCCGCAATTATAATTTAATCTCAATTTATGAATTCATATGAACCCTAATTTCCCTTCCGAGTTAATAGAATTCTTATACACCAAAAGTATGATGAATAATCAGAATTCAATATGAATATTTCAGGATTCTAATTATCTTATAACATGGATTCAAAAATCATTTTAGCATGTTTAAAGCTTCATCAACTTCCCACAAAAAAGAATTTAGCTACTCATGGATGATGATTCAAAAATCAGATAAGAAATTGCAAATGATTTCATTATAATCAAACTATTCAGATATATGAATTGCATAAAAGAAATAAAATTAGATATCACCAATTCAAAATACCAAAGCTTCACTTGCAACTTCTTGAATAACTTCAAATATCTCTTCAAAAATCTCTTATGAAATGCCTAATTCTAAGTATTCTATAGCTACTTGGATTGTGGAATGTATGCTTGGATTACTGGATACTAGGATGATTCTGAAAGTGAGGAGAAGACCCCCTATTTATAGGAAAAATTTCGAGAAAAACATTAAATGATATTTGCTGTTTCACATTGTACGCCGGCCGTTATGGATCCTATGCCGGTGGCTTTCAGGCGGCGTATCTTCAAATTGTCCTTTGCACAGGTAGTGCACTGGCAGCCTTCAATATCAGTTACAACGTAGGCCGCTCCTACGCCGGCGGCTTAGATGTAGATCTAGCCGGCATATATAGTCAGAAATAAAGCGTTGGGCTGATTTATAACGAACGCCGTCCCAAAGCCCATGGCTTTTATGCCGGCGTTGACACTCCAACAGATTTGTTTCTTCAATTTCCTTCAAGCATTGGATATTTTCATGTCGCTTCAAATCTATGATGTACGTTGCCTCAAGGGCGGTGGCTTTCATGCCGGCTTATAATGTAACTGCTTCAAAGCTGGTGATGTTTCATTTCTGAGCTGCCGGCCTTCATGTACGCTGGCTGCTTCATCTTTTACGCCGGCAGCTTTGAGACGGCTTTGAGGGTAGTTGAATCTTCTGCTAGGCAAAGCTGGCTGTGCTGCAACGGCCTTGGATTTTACGCCGTCTCAACCCGGCTTTCAATGGTGAATTGCCGGCCTTGACTTCAATTTTTCCTCTTTTCAATTCCAATTCTCTTGTTTTGATTTCTTTATCCAAATTAGTCATGAAACATAAAATTTAATCAAAACAAATATCCATTCTAGCTCTTTTGATCATCAAGATTTGTACAAAATATCTTATCATCTTTAATGGTCAAAGCCAAGCACAACCAAACATACAATAATTAAAACGAATAATGATTAGGTTTATTATGAAATTATGTTCTTACAACCATTTAATAAATACTAAACTTACAAGCAAAAACAACAAATAGGGATTGGTTGTAGCTTTCTCAATTTCAAGAACACAACTCAAATCCGATATCAATAACAACAAAGACAACACAAACTCCACCAACTCCTATATCAACACCAATGAAATTCCACAAACTTCAAAATCATGTTACAACATTTATAATATACATCAACAAATATGATCACATTATCAAAATACCCTAACAAACATAAATTCTCCAAAAACCCTAAATTGAAAAGAAATCTCCATTATCTACACCGTTTACTCCGATCAAACTCCACAAAAACCAAATGTTTCACCTAAAACCCTAATATGCATAACATAAAGAATGTATAAGGATTGTTTAACTCATATTTTGTTTGAATCCATCATAGAGGAGATAATGTTACTGTTTTGAATCACTAAAACCCGACTTGCATTTACCAATTTACAAATCTCAACACGTGTTAGGGTTTCCTCACAAGAACTTTCATGCAAAATCCAACCAAACCCTAAGAAAACTTATACAAATTCATATTTAATCCATAAGAGAAGGTTAAAATCACTTACTTTCGATCAAAAACACACTCTGGATGATTCTCCAACCTTAGATCTCCAAGAACACTTCAAAACCCTTTTTGACGCAAGAAAATATGATAAAAGAAATTCTGTCGAAAACTGTTTCTCGCGTCTCGTATTTATAGAATTTGGTCATACGTCGGCCTTACGTCGGTGGCGTATATATAAATCTTGCCGGCGTACACTATACGCTGACAAAAATTACACGAGCACTAGCGGCATTCATTGAGGCTTTGAACTCCTAGAAATTCGATCCAACATCATACATCGGCAAATCCATGTCTTACGCCGACGGCGTTCTTAGATGGTGTTAAAAGAAACTCTCGCATACACCGGCGGCATTCTACTCAGCATTAAGAAAATGCTACTATTCCCTTCCTACGCCGTCTCTATACCGGTGGCGTAGATTCTCCAAGAGACGAAGTTGAATCTGTCAAAAATTATAGAAATCTGAACTTTAATATTCATTCTACAATCAAACTTAAACATTTACAACTTACTTGTTTTGACCTTAAACTCATTCTATATCATTCTTGTGATTCATGATTCATTATATTTTCATTTTTATTTCCGTATATTACAAAAATCTTCTAGCTTTAGTTAATATTCATATTAAGACTATGTTGTTATGGAGATTATCAGGGAAATGCCCCACAGAAGTTATAGAACTTTATAGTTTTATGAATCACAAGAATATTATTTTGTATGTTCTGCTGTCAATATCTTAAAATGCATCACTCTACCGATCTCCATTTGGTGTGAATGTACGCCTTGTACCAATATGAAATCTTTCGAGTAACTGAGGTAGTCATTCTTACGTTTTAATATTGTGTAAGGCGGGCTGTCATGTTTGTGGTATCCGTTGGGGCATGACAGTTTAAGTTGATATCAAAGCATCAAGATTAGGGAAGAAAATAGTAAGTTTAGAGGTAGAAGTCTTAAAGACATGATAAGTTCAAAATTAAGCCGTAAGAGTTTTAGGAAAAATCCTAGAATCATAGAAACTAGTGATATATGGGAGACCATATGTTTTATGGCCATGTCTAAGACATATGATAGCCATAGAACTATTTTATGCACCTGAAAGAATAGGTAAATTCCAAAGCTGCTTTAGGCCTCAAGAAAACACAATCCTTGTATGTTGCAAATAACAAGAAAATAAAGTTAACCGACTTTTTGATGACGAAACTAAAGGAAAATATGCTTACATAAAAGACAATGCAACCAAACTTAGGAAACGTTAGAAACAAGTCTCGTAGGCGCCGTCAAAGGATTGGAAGCATGATGTTCTTTTAAGAAATCGGAAATGGGAAGAAGGCGAAACTAACCTGGATTCCCTCAAATCTCAACGAAAAGATCGAGAAAAGAAGTAAAGGAGCTACGAGGAGAAGAAAGCATCACCTTCGCCCAAGACATAATGCCTTAGTTATTAAATCGCAATTAGTTAAAAGATGTAATTAAGTGTTTAAAAGACAACAAATGACCTAATAATTTCTTAATAATGTGATCCCTTTGTTTTGTTTTTATGGCATTTATATTATCTCTTTTTGAGAGTAAAATTCCTGATTTTGATTTCTTACCTTGTGATTTCTTTGTAATGTGTATTTGAATTTCTTAATTTCTTATTAAGCTTTTATTACTTTCTATCTTGCAAATTTATTCCCATAAGTTTTGTATTTTGATTTCTGATCCTTATATTTGAGATTTCCATGATTTCCGTAAACATTAGTATAAAGCATATAAAAGAAAACTAAAGTTTATGTAATCTGAACGATTAAACAGTCATCCAAGAAGACGTATGAATAGAGAGCAACGAGATTCTAATGAAATACCAACTGAACAAGGAATACCTCCACAAAACCAACCAGGGAATAACCCTGCTTCTGCTTCGAACCAGCAAAATGACTTTGCTGCCGCTCTTGGACAAATGAACTAGTTGTTGACTATTTTGATTCAACAACAAAATCAAAATATTCCAGCTCCTACTCCACCTCAGAATGCTCCTAAATCCACGGTGGAAGCACCCAGTGAACAGTCGCATGTCGCGCCATATCCACTGTCGCTACTGCCAAGATCATATCAAAACATGCTCGCCGACTTCATCAAAAGTAATGCTACTTTGATGGAGCCTTGGGAAAAGCAGATGAGGTCGAAGATAGGTTGGCCCAAGTCAAGAGATCTTTTGATGCTTATGAAGTGCCCCACCATTTAAGAGTCAGTTTTGGGACATACTTGTTAAGATTTAATACCTGAGTATGGTGGGAATCGAAGAAGAGAGAATTACAGGCTCCAGTTACTTAGGATATGTTTCGAGAAGAGTTCTTAGAGAACTATTTTCTAGGGAGTCTTAGAGTTCAGTATAGTACTGACTTCTTGTGTATTTCTCAAAGGGAGAGAACCATCGAGCAGTATGAAACCGAGTTTAGTCGCTTGTTACAGTATGCTCCTGAATCCTATAAGTATAGCAAGGAGTTAAAAAGACAAGTTTTCTTGAGTGGATTAGATGAGGACCTGAGGATTCGTTTGGTGGAGATTGATATCAGAAGCTTTAGGGAACTAGTGGAAAGGGCTCGAATAATAGAAGGAGCCAAAAAGATGAAGACAAAAGCTTTAGAGAGGAAAGTGTTTGTGTTTGGAAGGAAGCCTTATGAGTGACCGAGTTATGTATTCAAGAATAAGAGGTTCAAGACCTTTGGAAGTTTGAAAGGAAGTGGGAGCAGTCAAAAGGAAGTGACCAAGGTAGATATCACATGCTGGAAATGCCGAGACAAGCATTATGTGAAGTCTTGCCCGCAATTATAACACAAGTGCTATTTTTGCGAAAGCCCGGATCATAAAATCTTGGAGTATCCAAAGAAGAACACTAGTGTTTGCTATGTGTGTAAGCAGCCAGGGCACCTTGTAAATGAATGCTCGAAGAGGAAAAATGCTCTAGTGAAGCCGTCCAACACTTCAGGAGGGTCTGCCCTTATCAAAACCAACAACGGCAATGGAAACGTGAACCACTCTGGCACATCAATGCATGGAATGAGAATTTACAACCTGGAAGGCCAGTGGATGTGCAAAAAGGCTGAGGATGGGGAGGAAGGATGTGAGTTTGCTGCCATGGAGGGAGACAAAGGCTGTGACCATGGGCTAGTTATAGATTAGCCTTAACTTTAAGCTGTTGTTTTGTTTGTTTATATCATCTTTTTACGTTATCTAATCCATAGCAATAGAATCCCAATATCTCTACCACGTAAAGATCTTGAATTGATAGATAAGGATAGTATGGCATAATTAGTAATTAGTGTGTGTTGAATGTAGGAAGTATAGTGTAGCTAGTGATACCACTTATGCCTTATTTGATACCAGAGCTACCCATTTGTTTATCACCCCTAACCTTGCTAAGAGGACTGGTTTACCTATAGTCACCACCGCTACCAGCTTCAAGATAAAGACACCTAAGGGTAGTGTCGTTATCACCCAAGAGATGTTGAAGGAATGTCCATTAGAGATCCAAGGACACCAAACGATAAGTGACTTGATTGTGTTGGAGATGCGCAAGTATGAAGTGATCCTTGGCATGAGTTAGTTGACCCGTGTTAAAGCCACAGTAGATTGTTGAGAGAAGAAGGTGAATTTAAGGATATGAATGGGAATGATAGTAAGTTCAAAAGAGAATCCACCATCTTGAGGATGTAAGGATTAAGTTCGCTTGAGTTAGTGACGAATGAGGAGGAGATTGAGCAACAAATCAATGCTATAGAAGAAGGAAGCGAAGGACCAAAAGTGGAGGATATACCTATAGTCAATGAATTTCCTAATGTTTTTCCTGAGCAATTGCCTGGATTGTGCCAAAGAGGGAGATCGATTTTGAGGTTACCTTGATGCCTAATACCGAGCCAATATCGAAAGCTCCATACCACATGGCATCGATAGGGTTGAAGGAACTCAAGAAGCAATTACAAGAGCTTTTGGGTTAAGGATTTTATTAGCCTAAGTGTATCGCCATGGGAGCACCAGTTTTGTTCGTTAAGAAAAATGATGGGTCTATGAGGTTATGTATCGATTACCAGGAATTGAATAAGGTTACAATCAAGAATAAGTACCCATTACCACGGATTGATGACCTCGTTGATCAATTGCAAGGAGCAAGTGTGTTTTCCCACATCGACCTGAGGTCCGGATACCATTAGTTAAGAGTAAAGCTGAAGGATGTACCAAAGACCGCTTTTCAGACTCATTATGAACATTACAAGTTCTTAGTGATGTCTTTTTGTTTGACAAATGCACTAGCCGCTTTCATGGAACTAATTAATTGAATTTATAAGCCTTTATTGGATAAGTGCATTATAGTTTTCATCGATGACATTTTGGTCTACTCGACTACACGAGAGCAACATGAGGAACAACTCTGTATGGCGCTTCAAATGTTAAGAGAACATAGGTTGTATGCTAAGTTATCTAAGTGCGACTTTTGATTGGATAAGATATCTTTTTTAGGACATATCATATCAGGGGAAGGCATATCGATTGACCCTGAAAAGATTAAAGCAGTGATGGAGTGGAAGTAACCAAAGACGGTGACTGAAGTAAGAAGCTTTCTTGGTCTAGCTAGCTATTATCGAAAGTTCATAAAGAATTTCTCGACCATAGCCAAGCCCTTAACACAACTTACTCAAAAGAATAAGAAGTTTATATGGACCGATAAAAGAAAAAGGAGTTTCTAAGAGCTCAAGCAAAAGCTTGTATCTACACTGATATTCGTTTGGCCAAATCCTGAGAAGCCATATACGATGCATAGCGATGCATCAGGAAATGGTCTTGGATGTGTGCTAATGCAAGAAGGAAAATTGAGCGCTTATTCTTTGTGACAGTTGAGACCGCACGAGTAAAATTATCCGTCACATGACTTGGAGCTAGTTGTTGGTGTTTTCGCACTCAAGATATGGAGGCATCACTTATATAGACAGAGATGCGAAATATATATGGATCACAAGAGCCTCAAGTACCTATTCACTCAGAAGGAGTTGAATATGCGACAACGGAGATGATTGGAGCTCATAACTGACTATGATCTCAGAATTAATTATTATCCGGGAAAAGTCAATGCCGTCATCGATGCCTTGAGCTGAAAAAATCACGAAGAAGTTACCACTCTGTTGACTGACCAAAAGGAGTTAGTAAGAGAATTCGAAAGGATGAGTATCGCATTCATTGGACAAGATGTGGAGATAGAAATATCTAACTTGGAGATGGAACCAATCTTTGTGGAACGGATTAAAGAAGCTCAACGGTATGATGAATTCATACAAAGGATCAAACGAGAAGTGCAAGCAGAGAGTATATTGACTTCAGCATAGATGAGGATGATGTGGTGAAAATGAAAGGGAGATTATGTGTGCCGGATGATGAGAGAAGAGAAGAGAAATTATGAGTGAAGCTCATAGCTCGAGATACACAGTACACCCAGGAGGGACTAAGATGTATCAGGATGAAATGGGATATAGTTGATTATGTGATGAAGTGTCCGACTTGTCAACAGGTAAAGGTGGAGCATCAAAGACTAGGAGGGTTTCTAAAGCCTTTGCCAACACCTGAGTGGAAGTAGGATCAAATGTCAATGGATTTTATATGCAGATTACCAAGAACATCGGCATGATATGATGCCACATGAGTTGTGGTAGATCGATTAACTAAATCGGCTAACTTCATACTGATCAACATGATGTTCTCAATGGACAAGCTAGCCAAGCTATACATAAAGGAGATAGCACGTTTACATGGAGTACCTACCGGGATTGTATTAGATTGAGACCCTGGATTTATATCTAAGTTTTGGACGAGTTTACAAAAGTGCATGGGGATAAAGTTACCTTCCAACACGGCTTATCACCCCCAAACCGATGGACAATGGAATGAAAAATCTAACCTTATAGGACATGTTGCGTGCTTGTGTTATGGAATTTAAAGGAAGTTAGGATGCTCATTTGTCACTTATAGAGTTTGCCTACAACAACAGCTACCACTCTACCATACAAATGCCGCCATATGAAGCTTTTTACGGACGACGCTGTAGGTCGCTTTTGTTTTGGGATGATGTGGAAAAGCTCACTATTGGACCAAACTTTGTAAAAGATGCAATAGACAAAGTAAGAATAATCAGACAATGAATGAAAGAGGCCCAAGATAGATAGAAAAGCTAGGCAGATCAGAAAAGGTGAGTTCTCAAATTTCAAGTGGAAGAACATGTGTATTTAAAGATAAATCCGATCAAGAGTATACATCGAGTATGTGTCACGCCCTAGAGGGTACCCTAAACGTGACAGTCCGCCACACTCAATATTAAAGCTTAAGTATGACAACCTTAGCCATTCCCAAAATCTTTTACATTAAGTGTAAGGTGTGCTTTCACAACTTTAGAGGACCATATATGGAATTATGAAGTTTAAGAAGATATAAATAACACATTTAAGAAAAGAGGATTCATAATAATCATTCATTCATATTAATAGCTTTACAAACTTAGGGTCATTTCCCGTGATCACTGATCTATTACATGGATATTTATACATTGATACTAATATTACCTTTTATCTAAATTTCTATTATCCAAAAGAAATTACCTGCCCGCAGGGTCCACGTGGCCTTAACCATAAGTAGGGAAACTGCAAAAGATATCTATCGGGGTATAAGCTAATAAGCTTAGTGAGAACTATTTCCATAAATAACTTATTGTAACAAAATTTCAAACAAGTTGATTAAACAAACAAATGTAATGCAACAACCACGTGGGCAAACAAGCATATAGTTTTCCGGGAACTATATGTTGAATGGATTTGCGCCCTCCATTCGGGGTTTGATGATACATAATCTCAATTCAAGTAGTTTTAGTTAAAAAGCTTTCATGCTCGCGAGCACTCATCGCCAAGCATTCTGAATCTATTTGATTGACCTTGCTTTCGGATCTCCCACCAAGCATTTTCCTTAAGCCACCAAGCAATCGCTTTCGGATCTCCCGCCAAGTGTTGCTTTCGACATGAGCTTAGTATCCTTCTCACCCAAGGATAATAACATAAAATGCAATGTGACTCACTTCGTGGTATGCATGAATTCGTTTATTCACAAAGTCATAGCATAATTATATTTTGAATTTAAGGCGATCAAAGAATTTCATACAAATCAATACTATGCTAAAAACAATCACTTAAAACAATTCCGGCTTCGATATTCTTTAAAATTCTTTCAAAGAATTATTTTACATACATATCGGTTTATCTTTTCCTAACTCTAATGCAACTAATTTACAAGCACAACAAGTATAGCATTTAATGGAAATAAACTCACGATGCCATGTCGTCTATTCCTCTAAGCAGATGAGTCGTTCACACACTCCACTTAATCGTAATAATCATCGGGGTAAAGGAATCCTTCCTCGGGGTCACCTAGCCAAAGAAAATACCCACAATGAGTATTCCTTGATGATTTTCTTGGAATTTAACAAAACAATGTCAAAAGAGCGTTAAAGTTCGTATAAAGGAATGTTCCAACTTAAAATGGCCATAACTTGGGCATTTTAACTCGGAATCGCGCATATAATATATTGATTTCTACTTACTCGAAAAGATCTACCCATTTCCAAACTTATTTTCAGCAAACAAAGCCATATAGATTCCGAAACAGTTGTGACAAAATTCACCATGGATTTTCCAACACAAAATAACTTTGGTTCAAGAAATCAAAATTTGTTTAATAAATACTTAGTTATCTATATAGTTGAAAAATTCTCTTTTTATAACTATATAACTCATATTTAAGCATGCTCAAGTGTTTTGTTGTCTAATTATTTTTCTTACATAAAACAATGTTAGAAGAATATAGTTTTCAAAAATTGTTTTTGCAATGATATATCTTGTTCCCTTTTGTTTTCTAAAATGCTTTACGTTGATTTTATTATTTTTTCCTAAGTATCTTTTTAAAAATAAAATTTTCTATTTTCTAAGTTTTCTACATTAATACTATTTTGAAGTTATTAGAAATATGCTATTCTTTATTTTTCTTCTACAAATTCCTTTGTCTATTTGTTTTGCAAAAATCTTTACTTGAAAATTTTCTCATGCCTTATGTTTTTCATAGAAATCATCTATTCATAAAAGTTTATTTTCTTGATAAAACAAAATGGAGCAATATGTGACTTAAGAACTTTTTATAGTAAAGTAGTTTCTAAAATTTTAGTGGTTTCTTCTTGTAACTTGAAAAGAATTAACTTTATCTTTGTTTTCAAACCTTAGATTTTCTTTGCCTATTTGTTTGTAAAGGTCTTTACTTGAAAATTCCTTAGCCATTCATCTTGTTTATCTTTTTCATAAAAAGAACCATTTTTGTATCAACAATATTTTCTTTTGAAAAACGAAGTGGAGTAATAAAGGTTTAAGTAGCTTTTTAAGGTAAAAGTAGTTTCTAAAATTATAGTGAGTTCTTTTTGTAACTTGAAAAAAAATGAGTTTATCTTTTGTTATCTTATAGATTTTCTACTTTACATAAACTTATCTCTAAGTGACAAAATTCTTCTTTTGTTTAATTATTTTTAGAAATTAAAATTTTTGGACAACAATCTAAATTAACATGATTATGAGAATAATAGTAAACAAAATAACATAAAACATAGATAATAAAGTCAAGTATTGGAGTCTTAGCTTTTTCAAGATTCCCGGGACTAAGAAGTAGACTAGTCCCAAAACAAAATAAACTGTAAGGAAGAAAAACTTGTTTTGACTTGATGAGGACAAGTCTAAGACTAGAGGCTAGCCTTATTTTAATAAGGAATAAATAAATAAATTGCAATGGAATAAATAAATAAATTGCTTTGCATGAAATAAATAAATTGCAAGTGAGCTTATATGCTCTAAAGATTATGTATATACATACATATACATAGATAATAATATATTAACAATATAACAACATAAACATAAATGGATTGACATGAACAAGAACAATACATGAACATAATGTAGCTCCATAACTTGTAGTCTTTGGAAACTCACACTATGGTCATGTAAAGTTACATGACATGAAGAAGAAGAAAATAATAGAAGGTGGTTACCTAAATGAGACTTTGGTATGGTTATGTGGTTATGGGTTTTAGTTGTTGGTTAAAGTTGTTGTAGTAATATTTTGAGAGAGTTTTGGGATGGTATTTTGAGAAAGTTTTGAGAAGAGAAATTAAGAGAGTTTTGGTAAGAATTTGTGAGTAGTGAATGTGTAAAAGAAGTGAAAGAGGAGGGGATATTTATAGGAAAATGTGGAGTGAATTTTGTGTGATTAAAATAAAGTAAAATTGAAACAAAATCGAGGGCATATGGAGGGGGGGGGGGGGGGGGGGGGGGGGGTGGGGGAAGGGTTAGCATCGGCCATTGTAGGGAGAGAGAGAGTGATTTTTTTTTTTTTACTTTTTGGAAATAAAGATGTAATGTGTGAGGTAGATGTGAAATAAAGTTATGGGAAAGGTAAATTAAGTTATAGGTTTATTAAATGTAAGAATAGGTATAAGAAAAAGTAGATAAAGAAGTTAGAAATAATGAATTATGTAATGTAAGATAGAGATGACTATAAAGTACATGTGGTAAGAAAAATACGTGTATAATAGTATATCTGTTATTTTATCTACTGAAAAATTTTGAAATTGATATTTTTGAAAACCTTATATTTTTACGAGTCTAACGTGTATTCGGAATATTTTTACTATTCCAGACTCCCAAACACGTTTTTCGAGAACTGTGTCCGATCGGGTTTAAAGGACACCCGAATTTCGCGAAACTGATATTTTTATAAAACCTATGGTTATTACGAACTATTCTAGCTAATTATCCCAACTTCATTTTCCAGGGCCAAAGAAAACGGCAATGCCGGATTTAATCGGTTACGGTAAACTAGGGTTTTGTTGACTTTTAGGGTTCCGTTTGACTTCCGGTTTAGGGTTTTATGCTAAACTGATTTAGAAAATTTGGGGGTTTACAGTATGCTCACAAGGAAAGTTGAGCCCCCCAATACATTAGACCTTTCGAAGTGCTTGAACGAGTGGGAGATTTAGCTTATCGCCTAGCCTTGCCACTAAACCTGTCAAGAGTACACAACGTATTCCATGTATCCGTCTTGCGTAAGCATGTAGCTGATCTAGATTGAGTAATGGAATTAGAGCCAGTGTTGCTAAAGGAGAATTTCACCTACGATGAACATCTGGTGCAAATTTTGGATCAAAAGGTCCAAAAGCTACAGAATAAGGAGATCAAATATGTCAAAGTCCTTTGGAGGAATCACACTCATGAGGATGCAACTTGGGAGGCTGAGGATGAGATCCGACGCAAATACCCAAATCTATTCAAAAATCAGGTACGATAGTTAAGTTTTGAGGACAAAACTTTCTTTAAGGGGGGTAGGTTGTAAGCCCTTAGATTTTTTTGGTAATATAGTAAACCTTAGAACCGGAAGTTAAATCGGAACCCTAAAATTAATCTAGATCTATGTTTAATCTAGTGAATCTAAATCCGGTAATCCTGCATTCTTAAACCCTAAACAACGGAATTGAGATAATTGCGGATTGTAGATTGTAATAATATAGGGAAACTTAAAAATATTAGATTCATTAATTTTCAATGTGTTTCAGATTCAAACGGGATCAGTTTTCGAAAAACATATCCCGAGGCTCGAAATATTAATAATATTCCGAATGTACCGTTAGACTCGTAATAACAAAAGGTTTTCAAAAAAATCAGTTTTATAAATTTTTAGTAACTAAAAATATTAGATATCGCATTTATACTCGTATTTTCTTACTACCGGTATTTTATTAGTCATATCTACTTACATTATACCATTCATTAGTATTTTATACTATTTATCTATCTCTACTTTTTGGTACCACCTATTCTTACAACCTATATACCTATTTCTTACCCATAAAAATTCTGCATCACATATTACAAAACTTCTCTTACACTTTTCTTCAAAAATTAATTTTAAATTACTCTTTTCTTTCATGCCATCAATTTTTTTTTTCATTTATTTAATTAACTACAACTTCCCTCCAATTGTTCCTATAAATACCCCCTCCTCTTTCATTTCTTTCACACTTTATCCACTCACAAATTTACTACCCAAAACTCCCTAAAATTTTCCTCTCTAAACTCCCTCTCAAATTTCCTCTCTACATATTCCCAAAATCCTCTTAAGTTCTTACCAACACCACCACTTCTCTTCACTACTATTCATCTTTTAGGTAATAAACCTTCATCATATTACTTCTACCATGTCATGTAACTTTACATGACCATGGTGTAAGTTTCTTAGACTTATTGTTATGGAAGCTACACAATGTTCATGTATTGTTCTTGTTCATGAACATCCATTGCTATAATTTTATATTGTTATTATACTTTGCTCATATTATTATTGTTATTATGCTAACTTATTACTTATATCTAACTAAATAGAATTATGTATTTTATATATTCTTTAGACCATACAAGCTCACTTGTTATTTATTTATTTTCATCATTTGCAATTTATTTACTTGTTTCATGCAAATTATTAAGACTAGTCTTTCTAGTCTTAGATTTGTCCTTATCAAATCAAAACAATTTTTTTCTTTCTTTCTTTTTCTTTTTTTATTTTTTTTTTTTGGACTAGTCTATTCTAAATCCTAGGATACCTTGATGAAGCTAAGGTTCCTAATACTTGACATTACTATTATACTCTTATTACATATATCTTATCTTATTATGTTATATTGATTATATTTTTTATGACACATATTCATGTTCATGCATGTGCATATTGACATTGTCACAAGAAAAATATGAAGAAACAATTTTATGAACTCTTTTCCAAAATAAACTTTGGTTACTTAAAGAAGGGATTTCCATTAAAAGCAAAGAGTTTTACCTTCACAAATTTTTTCCAAAAATTTAAGATAAACTCATAACAAGTCTTAGTAACAATGGTACATTAGAGTCTTAACAAAGGATGCATAAAGTAAATTTTCACACATACTCCTTTCAAAGATGATAAAATGGAAAAGTTTTCTTTAAAAACTTAAGATTTCAAATTCTTCCTTAGCAAAAGCTTTTTTGAACTCATTTGTGAAAGTTCATCAAAACTCTAAAGCACTAACGACAAACAAGTTTAGCAAGATCATCAAGAAGTTCTCTTTTTAAGAAAATAAATTTCTCTTAGGGAATAAAATTAGTAAACAACTTAGGAAAAACTAAGAACACGTGAACTTTAAGAAAGTTTTGTTACTATCAAGAAAACATTTAGAAAATACACACTTAACTTCTAAAAATGAAGTTGTAGGGATTTTAAAAGACTAAAATTATTTGGACAATTTGAAATTGTTTTCAAAGAATAAATAAAGTTAAAAAAAGAGGAAAAATACTTACTTATAATAATCCAAGAACTTTTCCAACAAAGCTATAATAAAAATTTTCAAAGCATCACTTTTCCAACTTTTAGAACACCTTGTTTTACAAAAATCATTGTTGGGACAACTTCACTAAATTCATGCTTATGGTACGAGTCAATATATATATGTTCAAAGGATTTTCCAACTATATTAATATCTATATTTTGATACAAGGATTCTTGAATGAAGAAAAGTTTGAAAATTTGAGTTTTGAAATATGGAATTTTTGTGATGAATCTGTAAGTCAATGTACCAAGATCTAAAAGAATTCTTTTGATAAAAATAACCTTAGAAATGGATAGATCTTTTTGAGTAGGTAGAAAACGGTATATAATATGCGAAATTTCGAATTAAAATGAGCAAGTTATGACCATTTTAAGTTGGAATTTCCATTCATGCCAATTTTGACGAACCTAATAAGATAAAGTTAGAAAATTTAAGTAGATCTAGGATGAAATACTCATTTCGGGTATTTCTTTTGAGTGATAAAAGAAACAAAGTTATCAAAAATTTCATTAAGTTGTTGATAACCTATTTATAAACTTACCTTTGGAATAGTTTTAGAAAATGAGTCTTTTCTTTTTATATCCGTATTTGTTAACTCAAAAAAAATAAATAATTTTTTGTTTCTAAAACTTGGTCTCTTATTTCCTTTACCAATTTTATTTGAAAAGAAATTATCTTTATTGATAATCTCCTTTGTTTTTTATCCTTTTATATTCTTCTTATTGCTTTGAAAATAGGATCCTTCTTTAGAAACTTGAAAATCATTATTTTTTAAAGTGGTTTAAATCTATGGGTTGATTTTATTTTAACTTTGAAAACTAGTTTGCTTATTGTTTTTGTTATGGGGTTTGAAAAGAGTTTAATCTTAAGCTTTTGTTGAAAACTTTGAATACCAACGAATTATTTTACTAAGACTTAGGTTACCATATTATGAAAAGAAAGTATTTATTTCTTATATTCCTTGGTAAAACTAGCTTTGTTATTTGAGAAAACTTATATTGTTCAATTTCTATGTTGTTGATGATAACTCTATTATTTAATGACAAGTTACATAATAGAAAATTTAGTTTCAAGTTCCTTTATTAAGAAAAATTCTACTTTAAATTTAGTTGAGATAATATCTGTAAACCCCGAAAATTTTCATTAGTACACGACTCTAAAATAGAAAATGTGAACTAGCTAGTAAACCTATAACTCAACAAAAACCCAAGAATATATCAATGAGCTAAATTTAGTGGATTTTGATATAAAAGCCCGAATAAAAACTTCTTTGACCTTAATTAATACCAAAAACGAGATTTCGTATCTTGAGTTGATAACTCAAGTTATAATTAAAGGTAATTCAAATCTTCAAACCCCGAAACTTATCATGCAAATAAAAATAGATAGAAATATACAAGTATAGAAGATAAATGGTTACCATTGAACTCAACAAAGACTTGAGACTAGAACTATGAGTAGTAATGAGCCTATATATAGTTTTAAACCCTAAAACAAAGATTCTTAGATAGTACTAAAAACTACTAATAAGATTTCATAGTAGGTATCGAAAACTTAAGATATCTAGATGACTTGGTTAAGTTATTAAGAGAGATAATGAGTAAATAACAAATTACGCTTATAGTTAGAAAACGATCACATAAAGATAAACCGTTAGGGTTATAAATACATAATAAAAACATAAACAGATGTATAACTAATAATCTAGACTCCAAAAAATTTTTTTGATCACACCATTGTCTTAGTTAGGATATTCTTAAGTTATTAGAGCCAAAAACAAAAATTGATCTATTAAGCTATAAAAACCCTAATCGCGGAAGCTAAAACTCTGAAAATATTTAATTGCGTAAACTTTAAACTTAAAGTTGAACTTAATAGCAATCTAAATTTTTTTCTTTTAGACTTTATAAAATGCTTTTAGTCAAGAACTCTCAAATAAATGATATATGTGTACCTGAATAGCTTAATGAATTACCCTAAAACTAAGATAATAATTAACTAAGCAAATATAATAATATTTTTCCTCAAATCCATTTGAAATTTTAGTGCAAGTGGATGGAATTGTGGCCTTGTTTCTCTCAGATGGATGCAAGCCGAAATCCTCCTCATTTTGTTCCAAATTGTTCTTGTTTAAGTCAACGAAATACATACACACCACCAATCAAATGGAGACAACACATCAAGCTCAATAAATGCAGTAAAATACACACACAAACGGAGGAGAAATCTGGAAGTTTTTCACACCATGAAAACCATGTTCATGT
>JAMXBD010005294.1:0-18423 GCA_024138025.1 Combretum micranthum
ATGGAGGGGAGGTGGATGTTGAAAATATCTTAAATTCAAGTCAAAGCTGCTAGCTCCTATGTATTTTTAGGTAGCCTAAATTTGTCTTCGTATTGGATGTTGTTCGTGGACTCCAGAAGGTATAGGTTGGCTTTAAGTCGGTAGCCTACATGTCCTAAGCCACCAGCCTTTATGGCTAAGCCATCAGCTTAAGTGCCGGTGTACTTTTAAGCCGCTAGTTTTTAGGCTGGCTTTCATGCCAGCCTTTCTTTCATCCTATATACACACACACACACACACACACACACACACACACACACACACATATGTATGTATTGTTTTTAAGGTTTTATGTGTGAGAAAGTGTGAGATATGAAAGTTCTATTCTTTTGAGAGCTTATTTGAGAGATTTAGAGAATAGAGTTGTATTCTCTTAAATCCTTGTACTCCTACTTTGATATGGTGTGATTCCCCTCTCTCCTCTACCTGTGGTTTTTTCCGATTTAGGTTTTCCACGTAAATCTTGTGTGTGCTTTATCATTTTTTTTTTTCATTTTTGTCATTGTTCATCTTATAACAAGTGGTATCAGAGCCAAGGTTTTGGTTTTATTTTTGCTACAATGGCAATTGCTAAGTTTGACATTCCGTTCTTGGATCCCAACACCAGATTTTCTTAGAAGAAGTGGAGAATGTTTTATATCAATTGAGCCCTTTTATGGGTTTTATAGTGAAAACAAAAACCAAAACCTTGGCTCTGATACTACTTGTTAGAAACAAAAACGAAAAAATGATAAAGAGCACACAAGATTTACGTGGAAAACCAAATCGGAAAAAACCACGAGCAGGGGAGAGAGAATTCACTATATATCGATAATGAAGTATAGAAAAGAGAGAGTAACAAAATACAGATCAAAAACTCTTTTATTTTCTCACTTTCATACAAACCTTAACAAAACAATATTTATGTGTATACAGCTAGCTGACAATAAATGCCAAAATTATGTCTCTTAAATATATACCGAATGAATAATAAATGTATAGCCAAATATTTACTCATTATACAAATACCAAAATCATGACTCTTAAATGTATAATGAATGAATAATAAATATATTAAAATATTCATTCATTATACATTTGACTATGAAAAAACGGCTACTGAAAACGGGTCACAAACTCCAACAATCTCCATCTTGACACGGATTCAGGAGTTTCGACATAAAAATAAAACATTCTTCGCCTCTTCCACAAAATCTATAAAAGGGCTTAATCGACAAAGAACATTCTCTACCTCTTCCAGAAAATTTGGTTGTTGCGATCCAAGAATAGGATATCAAACTTAACAATCGCCATTGTAGTGAAAAAAAAAAAACCAAAACTTTGGCTTTGATACTACTTGATAGAAACAAATACAAAAAATAATAGCAATTGAGAAAAGTAAAGAACACAAAGGATTTACGTAGAAAACCTAAATTGGGAAAAACCACAGGTAGAAGAGAGAGAATTCACTATATATCGATAATGAAGTACAAAAGAGAGAGCGTAACAAAATACAAATCAAAATTTTCTCATTTTCTTACTCTCATACAAACCCTAACAAAACACATATTTATACGTGTATACAGCTAGCCGATAATGAAAGCCAAAATTATGTCCCTTAAATGTATAACGAATGAATAATAATCCTTTCAACCATATAGCCTCTTTAATCGCCTCTATAATAGCCATGTATTCAGCCTCGATAGTGGATAGAGCAATAGTAGTCTGAATGTGGCTTTTCAACTAATAGCACTGCTACCAAGAGAGAAAACATACTCAGTAATAGATCTTCTTTTATCCAAGTCCCCAATGAAATCAGAATCAACAAACCCGATGACCCCATCTCTAGTTCTCCCAAAATGTAGACAAATATTAGTAGTTCCTCTTAAGTATCTGAAAATCCACTGGACTGCTTTCCAGTGTTTCTTACCAGGATTCGCCATATACCTGCTGACAACACTCACAGCATATGCCAAATCTGGATGCGTACATATCATGGCATACATAAGAGACCACACTGCACTAGAGTAAATGACCTTTGATGTATAATTAATTTCATCTTCTGATTGTGGAGACTAAGTAGACAACAATCTGAAATGACCTGCTAAAGGGGTACTTATGGGTTTAGCACTCATCATATTGAACCTGGAAAGTACCTTCTCAATATATCCTTTTTGACTCAGGTGTAATACACTTGCATTTCTATCTCTTGAAATTTCCATCCCAAGAATTTTCTTAGCTACACCCAAGTCTTTCACCTGTCATCTCAAACTCCCTGTTCAACTGTGCTTTAACCCTGTCAATCTCTCCTCTATCCTTATCCGCTATCAACATATCATCCACATATAGTAGTGGATACAGAAACTACCCATCATCATAGCACTTGAAATACACATAGCTATCAAAGTTACTTCTCTTGAAATCATGAGAAGTCATGAAGGAATCAAACCTTTTATACCACTGTCGTGGTAATTGCTTCAACCCATAAAGAGATTTCTTCAACATGCATACATGGTATTCTTTTCCTAAGACCTCAAAACCCTCTGGTCGAAGCATATAAATATCTTCCTCAAGCTCTCCATGCAAAAAAGCAGTCTTCACATCAAGCTGCTTAAGCTCTAAATCCTCCATAGCTACAATACCAAGTAACGCTTGAATCGAGCTGTGTTTTACAATAGGAGAAAACACGTCAGTAAAGTCAATACCTGGTATTTGACTATAGCCTTTTGCAACAAGTCTTGCTTTGAATCTGGGTTCTTCACTACTTGTGGCTCCTTCTTTTTTCTTGTAAACCCATTTGCAGCAAGCGGCTTTCTTGCCCTTGGGAAGTTTCACTAGCTGCCATGTTCTATTCTTTTGGAGGGATTCCATATCTTCTTGTATGGCGATCATCCACTTACCAGAATTATCACAATTAACTGCTTCTGTAAAAGTGGACGGTTCTAAATTTGAATCAATATCATCTGCCACATTCAGTGCATATGCTACTAGATTTGCTTCGCCATATCTCTGTGGAGGCCTTACCTCTCTTCGAGGTTTGTTTTGGGTAATAAAATACTGTGGTTGTTGAGGTGTAGTAATAGGTTGAGAAGTAGGCTTTAGTGTAGAATATGCATTAATATCAAACTCCACCTACACGCTTGGTTTCTGCTAGGTTTTATCAGAAATAACAGTAGGATATAGATCATGTAACATAGCAGATTTATCAAATATAACATCCCTAGTAACAATGACTTTCTTTAATTCAGGACACCATAATTTATACCCTTTAATCCAGTCTTGAAACCAAGAAACACACGTTTCAACGATCTAGGCTCAAGTTTACCATTATTTATATGAGCATATGTAGGACATGCAAAAATTTTTAATTCAGAGTAATCTGCAGGGGTTCCAGACCATACCTCATGTGGAGTCTTCTTCTTAATGGAAGTTAATGAAGATCTATTCATCAACAAATAAGCTATGGAGGCAGCTTCTGCCCAGAAAGATTTTGGTAACTTAAAATTGGAGAGCATACATCTCACCTTTTCTATGATGGTTCTATTCATACGTTCTACTACCTCGTTCTGTTGGGTGTACTGGGAACTGTGAGATGCCTTATTTGCATAAATCATTAAAATCACTTGAGTAGAATTCCAAACCTTTATCAGTGCGAAGCCCTTTTACTTGTTTTCCGATCTATTTCTCAATCATTATCTTCCACACTTTAAACATAGATAAGGCATCACTGTTTTGCTTCAAAAAATATAGCCAAACCTTTCTGGAGAAGTCATCTATGATGGTCATCATGGAACTGGCAACTCCATTAGAAGGCACTCTAGAAGGTCTCCAAAGGTTAGAATGAATATAATTAAGAGTGCTCTTTGTATTATGAGTACCTGTGGTAAATTTGACCCTCTTCTACTTCCTGAAAACGCAGTGTTCATAGAACTTTAATTTGTTGATGCCTTGCCCATCCAAAAGTCCTCTCTTACGCAGTTCAACCATACCAGCTTCACTCATATGCCCTAGACGCATATGCCATAGCCTAATAGCATCTTCATCTGACAAAGAGGAACTAACGGCTGCATCACCTGTCACAATAGAACCCTGCAAAGTATATAGATTAACAGTCTTTCTATGTCCTTTCATCATAAGTGAACCCTTACTTATCTTCAGAACTCCACCTTCACCTATATACTTATACCCCTTCAAATCAAGCGTACTTAGAGAAATTAAGTTTCTCTTCAAGTCAGGCGCATGCCTCACATCACCTAGTGTCCTGACAATCCCATCAAACATTTTTATCTTGATTGTTCAAATACCTATAACTTTACAAGAAGTGTTATTACCCATCAAAATAACACCTCTGGAAATTGTTTCATATGTTGAAAACCAGTCCCGATTGGGACACATATGAAAAGTACATCTAAAGTCAAGAATCTACTCTTTACTGGCTTGTGAATCATTGTCAGAAGCGATAAGAAGATCACCATCACTATGAGCGTCAACAACATCGGCTTCACTCGTTTTCTCTGGTTGATTTTGCTTTTGATTCTCACTAGTCTTCTTATTTTTATTTTTCAATTTATAACACTCTGACTTTATGTGGCCTTTCTTCTTGCAATAGTTACAGGTTTTATTTTCTATTTGATATTCTGTCCCAAAAAGAGCTAAACATGAGATAGAGGAGATGGTTGAAGCTCATAAAATACTATGATGTGGACATACAATACCACCCAGGGAAGGCAAATGTTGTAGCAGATGCCCTGAGCAGAAAGAGAAATGAGAATTTAGTAGCCTTAGTCACATCAGAACGGCACATAATTGATGGCATGAGGAAACTTGAATTGGAAATAGTGACTAGACGAATGAGTGAAAGATTTGCGAACCTACAAATTTAACATACTTTGATTGAAAGGATCAAAACAACCCATATAGATTATCAGAGCATCCTAGAGATAAAGAGGAGAATAGAGATTGGTAGAGCACCTGAATTCTACATTGATGAAGATGGTATGATGCGATACAAAGGAAGACTATGTGTGCCAGAACAAGGAGAATTGTAGAAGGAGTTATTGAGAGAAGCACACTATTCTAGTTATTCCATCCATCCAGGAGGAAACAAGATATACCATGACTTCAAGAAGTTGTAGTAGTGGAATAACATGAAGAAGGAAATCGCTGAGTATGTATCTAAGTGCCACACCTATTAGATGATTAATATTGAGCACTGGAGACCAGCAGGTGAGTTGAAGCCTTTGCCAGTACCCCAATGGAAGTGGGAGCATATTACCATGGATTTTGTTACAGCCTTACCCAGAATAAGAGAAAAATTTAACTCCGTATGGGTGATTGTAGACAGACTCATAAAGGTAGCTCACTTTATACCTATTAGGATGGAGTATAAATTGGAAAGTTTAGCACGATTGTACATTAAAGAGATCGTGAGACTACACGGAGTTTGACGCAGTAGAGGTATGACAGGGTTTATCGCTAGACGTTGATTTGCATACAAATACCTAGCTTGTGATCTTCAAATATTTATTGATTCTGAGAATACCTAGATATCTGGCATCAAAAGTCAAAATCTACACAAAGATAACGAGTTTTGGAATAGAGAGAACACTCTCAAAGAAATTTCATTCAAAAAATAATCTATATCTCATATGCCATAGGGCTTACATATATATAGGCAAGCTTGAAAGTTGTCATAACCGAAAAAGGATTAAAACCTATTAAATAATATTAAATAGCATTTAAAAAGGAAAAACTAAAACCGATATCCTATTAAAAGACATTAAATCCTATGAAACTAACATCTTATTAAAAGACATTAAATCCTATGAAACTGACCTCCTATTAAAAGATATTAAATCCTATTAAAAATAATACTAAATGATACTAAAAATTATTCTTTAAAAATATTAAATGATATTCTAAAGGTTGATCGCATTATTAATTACGATTTGAAAAACCCAAAAGACATGTAAAGTACACCTCTCCAACACACGCAGTATAGAATTAAAGGCCGATGGCATATGTTGCCGGCATAGGATTTTCCGTCTCTTCATCCTATGCTGCATCAAAGTCCTAGTGACCATTGTGTCCAACAGAGATACTAGATTTGTTGGAAGATTTTGAAAGAGCTTACATCAAGCTTTAGGCACTAAAGTTGTGTTTAGTATTGCCTATCATCCTCAAATAGATGGACAGTCTGATAGGGCAATCCAGATTCTTGAAGACATGTTAAGGGCTTGTGTATTAAACTTTAAAGGTAGCTGGGATGAGTATTTGCCTCTAGTAGAGTTTGCATATAGCAACAGTTATCAAGCTTCAATTGGGATGCTATCGTATGAAGCCTTATATGGTAGAAAATGCCGATCACCGATTCATTGGGATGAATTAGGTGATAGGCAGTTTTTGGGACCAGAACTGATACAGGATGCCAATGATAAAGTTCAAATGATCCAACAACGATTGCAAGCCGCTCAGAGCCGTCATAAAAGCTATGCTGACAAAAGAAGGAGATCTTAGGGATGATAGGCAAGGTGGCTTACAGACTAGCTTTACCGCCTACTTTGGAGGGAGTGTACAATGTGTTTCACGTGTCCCTGTTAAGGAAGTATGTGAAACATCCTGAGTAGATAGTGGAATTCGAACCTTTGGATATGCATCCTAATCTCACTACTGTGGAAAAAACCCATGAAGATCATTGATATCAAAGAGAAGATGTTGAGGAGAAGGGCAATCAAATAGGTGAAGGTACAATGGACAAAGCAGATGGAGAGAGAAGCTACTTAGGAGCTTGAGGAGGAAATGCGAGCAAAATATTCCAAGCTATTCAATGAACAAGGTAACTTTCGAGGACGAAAGATTCTTTAAGGGGGAGAGAGATGTGATATACAAGTAAATAATTCATAGTGAGGGGTATTAGTGTAATATATAGTTTTTTAAAAGGGTATTTTTATCTTGGAATAGATGAATTTAGATACGGGAAAGTTGTACGCTAATGACCGGACGATTTTGGAGTAGGCCAGCATATAGGCCGCCAGCCTATAATTCTAAGCTACCAGTCTATATCTAAGGACGACGGCCGATGAAACTAGCTTTGGAGTTTTTGGATTTGTCGAAGAATTTGGCTATAAGCCAACCTTTAGGCTGCTGGCGTACAATGGTAGGCCACCGGCGTACCAAAGAAGGCCAGCGGCCTTGGTTGTTGTTTTGCGACTTGAGAGTTTTAAGCTACCAGCTTTGTTTCCTATGCATCCAGCTTATATTCTTTTGAGATTTAACTCTATAAATATGTCCCATAACCTATCCTAACCTTCATAACCTCTCTTAAACATATACAAACCCTAGCCGACACTCTCCAAGGTGGATTTCATCAAAGAATTGGGTAAGTAACCTCTCCTAATCCTTTAGTTCATTTTAGGATGTTTTCTTTCTAAGATTTTGTTATTGATTGGTGAATGGAATTAATTGTTGGTGGAAAATGAAGGAAAACCCTAAGTGTAGAAATTGGGGGATTTCAAATCTACAATCAATTGAAGAAGGTGAGACTCAACCCGAAACTTTAATTCATAGATCTTAAGTTGTTAGGAGAATTTGAATCATATTCGTTGTTGAGAATGATTTGTGAATGTATGAACAATGATGAACAGGTAATCTTGAGAATTAGGGTTTCACTATTTCGTGGTGTTGATTGGAGATCTGGTGATTCTACGGGTTTCATAGGAGAAATGTGTGTTGGAGATTCTAGATTGATGAATTAAGGTCTAGGTTTATATTTCTTATGTTTATATCAACGTTGTAAATTGATTAGTGGAACGGATGATTCTTTGTACAAGTGTTTATTTGAGAATAGGATTTTGATTTCTTAAGCGGAAATAAGTACGTCCTTACCATGCTTGTTTGTTTGTTTGTGCCTGTAGGATTAGTTATAAATCTGACTTAATTATATTTGACTATAATTGAATCGAGTGTTGGTTGTGAGTGGCTGCGGTTAGTAAAGACCACGCAGAGTGTGATACTAACACTGGCAACCTGATGATCTATGTGTGAGGTTGTCCCAAGTAGACTCGTGTATAGAGATGATTTCGGTAGTTTAGGAGTAGTGCGAGTACGGTACCCGGGTGTATGGGAGATTCCTAACACCGTATATGTATCATATTACTTATTTTCCTATACTGCTTGTTTTTAAGGAGTCTGAGTTACTCCAAGTTTGGGATTAGTCGCGGATGATCTTAAACTGTGTTGTATGCTGGATTAATAAAAAGATAATAATTGATGCTTGTTGTATTAGATATTAAGTCGTATGTAAATTGTTAGATGTATGATCATACGCATGTGTTTTTGGTTTGGATGTACTGGGCCCTTGTGTTCATTCCTTTTTTATGTTTTAGGAACAGATAAAGACCAGATAGTGTATGATTTATTTGGTTTTGATGTATTCGTAGAGCTTGGGGAGGACGATAGTGGACCCGATTATCCAGCTCGTATGTAGATGGTTGGAGTAGAGTTTTATTGATCATATTGGTATAAATTATTGAGCCCTTTTATGCGTTTTGTGGAAGAGGAAAAAAATGTTTTATTTTTATGTCGAAGCTCCTCAATCCTTGTCAAGGTGGAAAGTATTGGACTTTGTGACCCGTTTTCAGTAGCCGTTTTTTCATAGTCAAATGTATAATGAATGAATATTTGATTATATATTTATTATTCATTCATTATACATTTAAGAGTCATAATTTTGGTATTTGTATAATGAAAGAATATTTGATTATACATTTATTATTCATTCATTATATATTTAAGAGTCATAATTTTGGTATGTGTATAATGAATGAATATTTGACTATATATTTATTATTTATTCATTATACATTTAAGAGACATAATTTGGCCTTTATTGTCGGCTAGCTGTATGCACATATAAATATGTGTTTTGTTAGGGTTTGTATGAAAGTGAGAAAGTGTGAGATACGAAAGTTCCATTCTTTTGAGAGCTTATTTGAGAGATCTAGAGAATGGAGTTGTATTCTCTCAAATCCTTGTACTCTTACTTTGATATAGTGCATTCTTTCTCCTCTACCCGTGGTTTTTCCCGATTTGGGTTTTCCATGTAAATCTTGTGTGCTTTTTATCATATTTTTTTCATTTTTGCCATTGTTCGTCTTATAACAAGTGGTATCAGAGCCAAGGTTTTGGTTTTGTTTTCGCTACAATGGCAACTGTTAAATTTGATATTCCGTTCTTGGATCGTGTAGCACCAGATTTTCTTAGAAGAGGTGAAGAATGTTCTATGTCGATAGAGCCCTTTTATGCGTTTTTTGGAAGAGGCGAAGAATGTTTTATTTTTATGTCGAAGCTCTTGAATCCTTGTCAAGATAGAGATTGTTGGAGTTTGTGATCCGTTTTTAATAGCCGTTTTTTTGTAGTCAAACGTACAATGAATGAATAGTTGATTATAAATTTATTATTAATTCATTATACATTTAAGAGTCATAATTTTGGTATTTGTATAATGAATGAATATTTGACTATATATTTATTATTCATTCATTATACTTTTAAGAGACATAATTTGGCCTTTATTGTCGGCTAGCTGTATACACATATAAATATGTGTTTTGTTAGGGTTTGTATGAGAGTGAGAAAATGAAAGAGTTTTGATCTGTATTTTGTTACTCTATCTCTTTTGTACTCCATTATCGATATATTGTGAATTCTCTCTCCCCTACCCATGGGTTTTCCCGATTTGGGTTTTCCACGTAAATCTACGTGTGCTTTCTTATTTGATTGTGTTTTTGTTTAAACAAACTGGTATCAGAGCATAGGTTTTGATAATGACAACCATGAAGTACGATATTCCACGTTTGGATAGCAACACCAGATTCTTGTTATGATAAGTCAAGATGCGAGCGGTTCTCACACAGATGGATTTTAATGATGCACTTTTAGGGTTTGACAAGATGCCTGTATCTTGGTCACCAGAAGAAAAGTAATGAAAATATCGGAAAGCCCTTTTGCAAATCCATCTTCATCTATCAAATTCACCACAGATACTCACAATACAAAGAGCACTTTTAATTATATTCATTCTAACCTTTGGAGACCTTCTAGAGTGCCTTCCAATGGAGGTGCCAGTTCCATGATGACCATCATAGATGACTTCTCCAAAAAGGTTTGGCTATATTTTTTGAAGCAAAACATTGATGCCTTATCTATGTTTAAAGTGTGAAAGACAATGATTGAGAAACAGACCAAAACAAGTAAAAGGGCTTCGCACTGATAAAAGTTTAGAATTCTGCTCAAGTGATTTTAATGATTTATGCAAATGAGGCATCTCACAGTTCCTGGTATACCCCAACAGAATGGGGTAGCAGAACGTATGAATAGAACCATCATGGAGAAGGTGAGATGTATGTTCTCAAATTCTAAGTTACCAAAATCTTTCTAGGCAGAAGTTGCCTCCATGACTTTTTTGTTGATTAATAGATCTTCGTCAACTTCCATTGAGAAGAAGACTCCATATGAGGTATGGTTTGGAACCCCTGTAGATTACTTTGAATTAAAAATTTTTGGATGTCCTACATATGCCCATATAAATAATGGTAAACTTGAGCCTAGATCGTTGAAGTGTGTATTTCTTAGTTTCAAGACTAGGGTTAAAGGGTATAAATTATGGTGTCTCGAATTGAAGAAAGTCATTGTAGTAGGGATGTTATATTTGATGAATCTGCTATGTTACATGATCTATATTCTGCTATTATTTCTGATAAAACCCAGCAGAAACCATGTGTGCAGGTGAAGTTTGATATTAATGTAGATTCTACACTACTACACCTCAATAACCATAGTATTCTATTGCTAAAGATAGACCTAGAAGAGAGGTAAGGCCTCCACAGAGATATGGCGAGGCAGATCTAGTAGCATATGCACTGAATGTGGCAGATGATGTTGATTCAAATTTGGAACCGTCCACTTACATAAAAGCAGTTAATTGTGATGATTCTGGTAAGTGGCTGATCACCATGCAAGAAGAGATGGAATCCCTCCAAAAGAATAGAACATGGGAGCTAGTGAAACTTCCTAAGAGCAAGAAGGCCGTTGCTGCAAATGGGTTTACAAGAAAAAAGAAGGAGCCATAAGTAGTGAAGAGATGGATTCAAAGCAAGACTTGTTGCAAAAGGCTACAATTAATACCAAGTATTGACTTTACTGACGTGTTTTCTCCTATTGTAAAACACAACTCAATTCAAGCGTTACTTGGTATTGTAGCTATGGAGGATTTAAAGCTTGAGCAGCTTGATGTGAAGACTACTTTTTTGCATGGAGAGCTTGAGGAAGATATTTATATGCTTCGACCAGAGGGTTTTGAGGTCTTAGGAAAAGAAGACCATGTATGCATGTTGAAGAAATCTCTTTATGGGTTGAAACAATTACCACGACAGTGGTATAAAAGGTTTGATTCCTTTATGACTTCTCATGATTTCAAGAGAAGTAACTTTGATAGCTATGTGTATTTCAAACGCTGTGATGATGGGTCGTTTCTGTATCTACTACTATATGTGGATGATATGTTGATAGCGGATAAGGATAGAGGTGAGATTGACAGGGTTAAAGCACAGTTGAACAGGGAGTTTGAGATGACAGATGAAAGACTTGGGTGTAGGTAAGAAAATTCTTGGGATGGAAATTTCAAAAGATAGAAATGCAAGTGTATTACATCTGAGTCAAAAAGGACACATTGAGAAGGTACTTTCCAGGTTCAATATAATGAGTGCTAAACTTGTAAGTACCCCTTTAGCACGTCATTTCAGACTGCCGTCTGCTTAGTCTCCACAGTCAGAAGATGAAATTCATTATATGTCAAAGGTCCCTTACTCTAGCGCAGTAGGGTCTCTTATGTATGTCATAATATGTACGTGTCCAGATTTGGCATATGATGTGAGTATTATTAGTAGGTATGTGGCGAATTCTGGTAAGGAACATTGGAAAGCAGTCCAATGGATTTTTAGATACTTAAGAGGAACTACCAATGTTTGTCTACATTTTGGGAGAACTAGAGATGGGGTCATCAGGTTTGTTGATTCTGATTTAGCCGGGGACTTGGATAAAAGAAGATCTATTACTGGGTATGTTCTCTCTCTTGGTGGCTGTGTTATTAGTTAGAAAGCCACCTTACATGCTACTGTTGCTCTATCCACTATTGAGGCTGAATACATGGCTATTACAGAGGCGATTAAAGAGACTATATGGTTGAAAGGGTTGTTTGCTGAGATTAGTAATTTGAAGACATCTACAGTATTTTGTGGTAGTTAGAGTGCAATTTTTCTGACTAAGGATCAATGTTCCATTAGAGAACAAAACACATCGACGTTCAGTATCACTTTGTGCGTGACATGTTGCTCGAGGAGATATCACTGTGAGCAAAGTGAATACTCATGACAACCCTGCAAATATATTGATAGAGACACTTCCTATAGCAAAGTTTGAGCATTGCTTGAACTAGCTAAGTGTCAATTGCTGATTGTTTCCTTTAGGGGATTTGTGGAAGAGGTGGAGTAGCGTTATCAAAGTTTGGAGTTTATTTTTACTTTGGAATTCGAGTCAAGGTGGAGATTTGTTGAAATATGACTCCAATCCAGGTTAAAGCTGCTAGATCTTATTTATTTTTAGGCGGCCTAAATTTGTCTTCATGTTGGATGTTGTTCATAGACTCCAGAAGGTATAGGCCAGCTCTAAGCTGGCAGCCTACATGTCTTAAGCCGCTAACCTTTATGGCTAAGCCGCCCGCCTAAGTACCGGCGTACTTTTAAGCCGCCAGCTTTTAAGCTGGTTTTCATGCCAGCCTTACTTTCATCCTATAACATATATATATGTGTGTGTATGTGTTGTTTCTAGGGTTTTGTGTGTAGGAAAGTGTGAGATACGAATGTTCCATTCTTTTGAGAGCTTATTTGAGAGATTTAATGAATAGAGTTGTATTATCTCAAATCTTCGTACTCCTACTTTGATATAGTGTGATTTCTCTCTCTCCTTTACCCGTGGTTTTTCCCGATTTGGGTTTTCCACGTAAATCTTTTATGTGCTTTATCATTTTTTTTCGTTTTTGCCATTGTTCGTCTTATAACAGTGGACATCACCAATTCAATTGCACCCTAACATCTTCTTCACCTCACTTTAATGATGGCTTCCTTACCTCATGGCCAGGTCAACTATCAATGTAAGGTCCATTATGATAGAAAAGATTTTGTGAGGCCCATTTTTGTATCACCATAACAGTAAATAGTCACTCCCTCTACCAGGTACAACAAGTACCTTATTCGATCATTATACATTCTCTTCAATACTCCCGTTGTTGTCTTCTAGGTGACCGACAAACTAAATTAAGTAGTGGAGTGGCCATATCGAATAACCTCTCGGCATGTCAATGATAATTTTCTAATGATTGCGGGCCAAGCTCTACTGGCAGAATTAACATTTACAACAAGTGGTGTCGTCTGTGGGATAACCTAGATCACCTCATTCGAACAAACTCTCTAAACAATTAAACTTTTGATAAGGTAAGAACTCCACTTTACAATTAGTAACCCCCAGCATTGATAATGCCGAGACCTTAACGGAGCAAAAATCAACTTGATTCAGCGCTAGGATAGCTAATAACTACATAGTGGACACAAGAACTCCTGATCAACAACATCAAGAGCTCTTAACTCCGAACAACACTGATCATGTTGATCTATAGCATATTTTAGATCTCGAGGAATTTGTGTAGGTAGTTTGCATGTAAGAATATGGACCAAGCCTCCAACACACAATGAAGCAAATCTCCAGCTCCTTGACTGCCAAGATCATTTGAAACATCACTTAGAAGGCACTATTGGAGCACCGTGACTCCATTATAGTCCAATGCCTCTATTAGCAACTACTCTTACCTCTTAAGGAGACCTTTAAATGCTTATTGAAGGGCCACTAGTTCCCACTTTTGGCACCTCATGGAGGCATAAGGAGTTCCAATGCTTGGGAAAAAACTCAATTGATTATTAAGCAAACAATAAGGATCACTTATAGGCGAATCATGCAGGCCTTGGCTTGATTAGAGCTCATGAGGACAATCTAGGTCGACTCTAACCTAAAATTGCTCATTGAACTTGGATAAGGAACAAAATATTGAGGAGATTAAAGATATGATGAAGAGGCTCTTAACTATTAAAGATAGTTTTGAGAATGGATCTACAACAAAGGTAATCCCAAGAAAAACACCTTTTGTTGCTGCAATCCAATATGAAGTGCTCCCTACTAGAGCTCGACGCTAAATTAGGGTCAAATGATGGAAACAATGATCTCTGATTACCTCACTCAGTTTTGATTAACTATGGCTATTCACAACTTTTCATATGCCATTTGGTGCAACACTCTCCCGACTACTCATCGTGGTACTACAATAGTTAGGTTAATAAACTTTCTCTGAGCACAATCGTATGTTTGATTAGCTCGTCGAGTGCTTTTGGCTCACCTTATGGCAATAAAACACAATGGAAAATGCCTTATACCTATATATAGTGCAATAGATGCAAGATGAGCCCCTTTATGATTACTAAGCGGTTCAACAAGGCATGTTTAGAGATCCTAAACCTAAATCAAGGAGTGACTTTTGAAGCAATTGAGCAAGGAGTGCCTACTAGTAGTCCTTTCTTCGACTCAATTTCGAAGTGTTAGCTCACCATGCTTGAGCAAATAAGAAAGAAAGCATAGAATTACATCCAATAGGAAGATACCAGAAGTGCAAGAAAGAAGAGGGTTGAAGCCGAACTTGCCGAACTGACTTCAGTTGGTGTAAACCCCTAAATTTTTTGTTTTAAATAATCCATCTTAGAAATATGTGAGAATGTACCATGATGGTCCCTTATAGATATAAGACCAAACAAACATCATATAGCGACCTTAAGAGGTACTAGAAACTGATAATCATCCGATAAGACTTAGTATGGAACTAGAACGACTTTATTATTATGAAAATTTAATCAAAGCTCTAAAAATAAGATAAGCACTACAATTACAAGGTTTTTCTTTTCTTTTTATGTTATTTTAATTAAAACATCTTTAAATATCATTAGAGTGTAATAAGATCATTAAGAAAAAGAAAAAGATAAAAAAAATAAACATGGGTCTATGATTCTTAGGAAGTATATTTAGAGCTAAATTAGAAGTTAAGTGGACTTACTTATGTTTAATTCCAATTCATTAATCAATTAAGAGATCAATAAAGGAAAATGGACTTGGAACATGGGCCTTTTTTCCCATGAAAGTTTCGACCCTTAGTGTTTAGGGCTAAACTTGCCTAAAATTATTTTCTTATATCCTAATGATCCTTTAGGGAAAAAAAAATCCTAATGGTCCATAATTAGCCAAATGCTACATGTAAAATTGATTAAAAAGAAGTTGTGATACAATACCATCAATTAAAGGAAAGCAATAGTTAATGAGAGCATGCAATGGAGATAAAAGAGTCGCAAATGTAATTTAAGGCCTATATTTCGCACATAGTTATAATGAGGAAAAACTAACCAAATCCATATTTAGGATCACAAGGTTCAACAAACAAGTAATTTAGGGCCAAGATGGAAAAAGAAAGCAATACCCAATTTGACATGGGCAATTTCGACCCAAGAATAAGGTAAAATAATAAGTTGAGGCCAATTTAGTGTTAGGAGTCACAAAAGCCATAAAGTAGTGAAATAGGTAAATAGAAATTAAGTAAGGCACAGAACAAAAAAGGATTAGAATTTGGGCCCATAAACTAGCGAAAGCCCATAATAGGATATAACCATAAAATAGATGGACATAGTAGTGGATATTCAAATTAAAATAATGCAATTATGGGCTACCACATACAATTGGGCCAAGATAGAATAGTGGGTATATAGTATGGCCCACTTTGAGCAAACCATAACGAAGCAACAAACCAATAAACTCAAACCATAAACTTCATAGAATTAAAAATTACCAACAAAAGCAACCGTTGCACTTTAAAAAATATATTAGTTGATGAGAAATTAAATGCAATTGTGATAAGTAAATAAATAAAAAAAATAGTAACTATAAAAGGCCTTGTGTAAATAGATGTACAAATGGTACCAAAAAGACAAATAAATGAATTGCATATATGAGTAACAAGTTTAAGGGCCTTGACCCATAAAGGTAATTGCAATAGAGAAATAATCAGTAGGCCTCATATGTGCCAATTGAAGAAGTTAACTAATTCATTAAGAATAGGATCTAAACTCAAAAAGCTCACTATGATAGCTTGGCTATACAAGAGGAATAGGTAAGAAGCTTGTACAAGATACAATTAAATGGAAACCCAAATGAAGTAGGCCTAACGAGGGACTATGACTAAGAACAAACCATAGCACCATAAGACCTTAAACCTACGAATTAGATTTCATTTAAAGTACATGTCTTTTAAATATTAATACGTATTATATTTTTTTAATATGTAAGCGAGCTTTACTATGTCTCCGACGTTCCTTTACACTACCATGATCCTTGACTGTTGTCATGGGCTGGTGAGTAATTTTGACTGTAATCCCTAAGTTTTTACATAAATTAAGTTTATAAAATAGAATTTAAAATTATCTATTTTGAATATGAGTGTTATAATGTATGGAATGTTAAATAAATTCAATTACAATAGCTTTTGTAAAATAGATCTAGTGGGAATAAAAATTTAAAATTGTCAATGAGTTATTTCAACCTATTTGTCAACTAAATATTTTTGCAAATTCCATTAGAAATTTGAATTTCATAAACTTAACTCCTAAATTATCAAGAATTTGAATTTGTATTCTTATAAGGAATTATCTAATTACATTGACGTATAAACTAAATTTTCGCTAAACTTTGTATGATTTCAGAAATAGATGATTTTAATGCATAATTTTCAAATGCCTCAAAAGTCAAAATTTTGCTTTATATATATATATGTATATATATATGGATGTTTATCAACTTCAAAGGTAGAAATTCACTCGCCTTTTTCCTTCTCCAAATCTACGTTTTATACACACACACACACACACACTCTCTCTCTCTCCACATTCTTCTTCCATTTCTCTTCTTAAATCATTAAGAAATTCAAGCTAAACTTCTATTATCAAGCCTAGATATAAGTAGATAATTTAACTCTTACTTTTACTTTGTTGTTTTTGCATTTGCGTATGTGTAAGTTAAGTATTATTATTAGTTGATGGTATAAATAGGATGGTTATGAGTTTTGTTGTTAGATACGTGAAGTAAAGTTATGAATTGTGGTATGAAGTCTTAAGTCATGGATGCTATATATTGTAGTTGGTTGGTTGAGTTGATATAAAGAGTGGCTAAGTGTTGAAAGATATGAAGGGGTGAGAGGTGAAAATGAGTCTTGTATGTGGATGTTAGAGTATTTTTTATGATAACATGACCTTTGAAGTTGGTTGAAATATGTAAAATTGTCATGTATAGGAGTATGTTTCACTGTTGCATGAGCATGGGGTGTGGTGGAGGGTGTGGTGCATTCTATGGGTGCATTTGGGTAGACACGCCCCACTATACGGGACATGGTAGCCTCTGTATCCACATCTTGGTTGATATGCCCTTCCATATGAGGTGTGGCATGGGGTGTAGTGGCTTTTGAGCACCAGCCTTGCTCATACGCCTATCCATATGAGGAGTGGTATGGGGCATGGTAGCCTCTATGCCTTGGCCCACTCCATATGCCCCTTGATACAGGGCGTAGCCATGGGCGTATGGCCTTTGGTTTGTGTTTTTGTCTCCTATTGCTCTCTTGTTTAATCCTTTCTTACCTTGTTATATAGTTAGTAATACAAGTATTCTATCTTATAAGAGCCCTATATCAAGACCCATATTTTTCGAGTGATTATTACAACGATTGAGATGAAATGCAAGGGTGACTAACTTGAGTCTTTTCACTTTCTTTGTGATTGTATAATAGTGGAATATAGTCTAAGTAGTAAGTACAATTATAATGGATCTAATGCATGGGGATAGGAAATCTTCTATGGTATGCGTTTTATGAATGAATCACAAAACTTAATATTCAAAGTGACAACTACTTGTTTGATAATAAGTGTGTAATTTGAAATGATGAATTTCTGGATTTGGTGTGACCACTAAATAATATGGAATAAAGCTTATTAGACTCCTAAACTTAAACTGACATGCATTCCATGACATCATAATAGCATTAGCATGGTATTCATGTCACATATTAATATTTTGATTATGTGGTAATGCTTGTTGAGTCCAGTAGATCTAGTTAAGATTATCATAGGGTTGTCAGCTTCATAGAAACTAAGCAAGCTTCGAAGGAGGTCGCCTATGGTGGAGTTGGCTTTAGAGTGTTAATAACTCAGTAGGAAT
>JAMXBD010005295.1:0-18343 GCA_024138025.1 Combretum micranthum
CCGAAGTTTTAAGCTGCTTGGGCAGAGCAGTACTAGGATGGTGACCTCCTGGGAAGTCCTCGTGTTGCACCCCTCCATTTTTCGATCCGCTTCCGCGATCTTTTGCCCCGGAGTCCGAACCGAGGCAGCGTGCGCGTTCGCCCGTCTCCCGCGAGGCCCGTGCGACCGTCTTCCGCGCTCCGATCGCGGGTGCAGTCATACCGGCTCAAAACCCACACGCCGATCCCCCGGACTCAGGATTTAAGCGTGCTTGGTCGAGAGCAGTTCCGGGACGGGTGAGCTCCTGGGAAGTCCCCGTGCTGCACGCCGACTCTCTCCCTACCCGCGTCGGCGGAGACGGGGCCCCGGCGAGGACGCGTTTCGCGGCTCCGGAGCCGGAACCGTATCCCCAAGGGCCCGCTGGTGCGGAAATCGCCCCTCCCTTTCCCGAACGAGAAAGTGGGGAAGAAACGGGTGACTTTTTGTTTTGACGGTGAATTTCGGACCCGGATTGCCAACGGGATCCGGAAATGAAAAGTCACCCGTCCGAATTTCTGAAGGCTTCGCTCGAGATGCCCCGTTCATTCGCGAGCAATCGCGCATCCGATGTCTGCTGAGGCCTGCAGTACTGAGCTGCAGAGCGCTCTGGAGGGTGGAAAGAGATCGACAAGGGAGAAACAGCCCCGCAACACCGGGAGAACGAGTCCCGCTCCCAGGAAGAGTCCATTCGAACGCGTGATCGGCGGTCTCAGGCGTCATTTCGTCGCGCTGGTGACTGCGGCGTGTTGAGCGCTGTGAACGGGAAGGCAGCTTTGCTGTCCGCACGAAAACGATTCGGATATCCACAACTATACGCCCGGTATCACCTTTTTCGTTCTTATCATCCTATTTTGCTCCTCCCCTATTGTTTTTCCTTTCCTTTCCGTTGTTTTCTCTTCCGGCGTGGACCGGCGGTGCACCCGCTCTCGGCCGGAGGACGGCCCGGGTAGCGCGAAACGGGTCGTTCCCGAACCAGAAAGGGAGAAGTGAAAGAAAGACGAAATGGCGGCCCGGTTCGATACGGACAATCCGCGCGCGTGACGTGTCCGGTTCCGGTTCACGGTATAGAAGCCGATCCGTGCCCCCCTCCGTACGCCGGTGCGCGCTTACCCGCCCCCCGCGCATCGCACTTCTGCGCTCTCCGCGCAGTACTTGATGGGTGCGATCATACCAGCACAAATGCATCGGATCCCATCAGAACTCCGAAGTTTTAAGCGTGCTTGGGCGAGAGCAGTACTAGGATGGGTGACCTCCTGGGAAGTCCTCGTGTTGCACCCCTCCATTTTTCGATCCGCTTCTGCCGATCTTTTGCCCCGGAGTCCGAACCGGGGACGGCATGCGCGTTCGCCCGTCTCCCGCAAGGCCCGTTCGTCCGTCTTCTGCGCTCCGATCGACGGGTGCGGTCATACCGGCTCAAACCGCGCCGGATCCCGCCGGGACTCAGGATTTAAGCGTGCTTGGGCGAGAGCAGTTCCGGGACGGGGAGCTCCTGGGAAGTCCCCGTGCTGCACGCCGACTCTCTCCCGACCCGAGTCCGCCGATCTGCAGGCCCCGCGTCCGGAGACGGGGCCCCTGCGAGAGGACGCGTTCGCGGCTCCGGAGCCCGAACCGTCTCCCCGAGGGCCCGCTGGTGCGGAAATCGCCCCTCCCTTTCCCGAACGAGAAAGGGGGGAAGAAACGGGTGACTTTTGGTTTTGACGGTGAATTTCGGACCCGGATTACCTACGGGATCCGGAAGTGTAAATTCACTCGTCCGAATTTCTGAAGGCTTCGCTCGGGATGCCCCGTTCATTCGCGAGCAATCGCGCATCCGATGTCTGCTGAGGCCAGCAGTACTGAGCTGCAGAGCGCTCTGGAGGGTGGAAAGAGATCGACAAGGGAGAAACAGCCCCGCAACACCGGGGGAACGAGTCCCGCTCCCAGGAAGAGTCCATTCGAACTCGTGATCGGCAGTCTCAGGCGTCATTTCGTCTCGCCGGTGACTGCGGCGTGTTGAGCGCCGTGAACGGGGAGGCAGCTTTGCTGTCCGCCCGAAAACGATTCGGATATCCACAACTATACGCCCGGTATCACCTTTTTCGTTTTTTTCATCCTGTTTTGCTCCTCCCCTATTGTTTTTCCTTTCCTTTCCGTTGTTTTCTCTTCCGGCGTGGACCGGCGGTGCCACCCGCTCTCGGCCGGAGGACGGCTCGGGTAGCCCGAAACGGGGCGTTCCCGAACCGGACAGGGAGAAGTGAAAGAAAGACGAAATGGCGGCCCGGTTTCGATCACGGATCCGCGCGCGTGACGTGTCCGGTTCCGGTTCACGGTATAGAACCCGATCCGTGCCCCCCTCCGTACGCCGGTGCGCGCTTACCCGCCCCCCGCGCATCGCACTTTAGCGCTCTCCGTGCAGTACTTGATGGGTGCGATCATACCAGCACAAATACACCGGATCCCATCAGAACTCCGAAGTTAAGCGTGCTTGGGCGAGAGCAGTACTAGGATGGGTGACCTCCTGGGAAGTCCTCGTGTTGCATCCCTCCATTTTTCGATCCGCTTCCGCCGATCTTTTGCCCCGGAGTCCGAACCGGGGACGGCGTGCGCATTCGTCCGTCTCCCGCAAGGCCCGTTCGACCATCTTCTACGCTCCGATCGACGGGTGCGGTCATAACGGCTCAAACCGCGCCGGATCCCGCCGGGACTCAGGATTTAAGCGTGCTTGGGCGAGAGCAGTTCCGGGACGGGGAGCTCCTGGGAAGTCCCCGTGCTGCACACCGACTCTCTTCCGACCCGAGTCCGCCGATCTGCAGGCCCCTCGTCCGGAGACGGGGCCCCTGCGAGAGGACGCGTTCGCGGCTCCGGAGCCCGAACCGTCTCCCCTAGGGCTCGCTGGTGCGGAAATCGCCCCTCCCTTTCCCGAACGAGAAAGGGGGGAAGAAACGGGTGACTTTTTGTTTTGACGGTGAATTTCGGACCCGGATTTACCTACGGATCCGGAAGTGCAAAGTCACCGTCCGAATTTCTGAAGGCTTCGCTCGGGATGCCCCGTTTCATTCGCGAGCAATCGCGCATCCGATGTCTGCTGAGGCCAGCAGTACTGAGCTGCAGAGCGCTCTGGAGGGTGGAAAGAGATCGACAAGGGAGAAACAGCCCCGCAACACCGGGGGAACGAGTCCCGCTCCCAGGAAGAGTCCATTCGAACTCGTGATCGGCGGTCTCAGGCGTCATTTCGTCGCGCCGGTGACTGTGGCGTGTTGAGCGCCGTGAACGGGGAGGCAGCTTTGCATTCCACACGAAAACGATTCGGATATCCACAACTATACGCCCGGTATCACCTTTTTCGTTTTTTTTTTACCCTGTTTTGCTCCTCCCCTATTGTTTTTCCTTTCCTTTCCGTTGTTTTCTCCTCCGGCGGGACCGGCGGTGCCACCCGCTCTCGGCCGGAGGACGGCCCGGGTAGCGCGAAACGGGTCGTTCCTGAACCTGGCAGGGAGAAGTGAAAGAAAGACGAAATGGCAGCCCGGTTTCGATCACGGATCCGCGCGCGTGACGTGTCCTGTTCCGGTTCACGGTATAGAAAGCCGATCCGTGCCCCCCTCCGTACGCCAGTGCGCGCTTACCCGCCCCCCGCGCATCACACTTTAGCGCTCTCCGCGCAGTACTTACGGGTGCGATCATACCAGCACAAATGCACCGGATCCCATCAGAACTCCGAAGTTAAGCGTGCTTGGGTGAGAGCAGTACTAGGATGGGTGACCTCCTGGGAAGTCCTCGTGTTGCACCCCTCCATTTTCGATCCGCTTCTGCCGATCTTTTGCCCCGGAGTCCGAACCAGGGACGGCGTGCGCGTTCGCCCGTCTCCCGCAAGGCCCGTTCGACCATCTTCTATGCTCCGATCGACGGGTGCGGTCATACCGGCTCAAACCGCGCCGGATCCCGTCGGGACTCAGGATTTAAGCGTGCTTGGGCGAGAGCGGTTCCGGGACGGGTGAGATCCTGGGAAGTCCCCGTGCTGCACGCCGACTCTCTCCCGACCCGCGTCCGCCGATCCGCGAGCCCCGCGTCCGGAGACGGGGCCCCCGGCGAGAGGACGCGTTCGCGGCTCCGGAGCCGGAACCGGCTCCCCGAGGGCCCGCTGGTGCGGAAATCGCCCCTCCCTTTCCCGAACGAGAAAGGGGGGAAGAAACGGGTGACTTTTTGTTTTGACGTGAATTTCGGACCCGGATTACCTACGGATCCGAAGTGCAAAGTCACTCGTCCGAATTTCTGAAGGCTTCGCTCGGGATGCCCCGTTCATTCGCGAGCAATCGCGCATCCGATGTCTGCTGAGGCCAGCAGTACTGAGCTGCAGATCGCTCTGGAGGGTGGAAAGAGGTCGACAAGAGAAACAGCCCCGCAACAACCCCACCACGGGGGAACGAGTCCCGCTCCCAGGAAGAGTCCATTCGAACTCGAGATCGGCGGTCTCAGGCGTCATTTCGTCGCACCGGTGACTGCGGCGTGTTGAGCACCGTGAACGGGAGGCAGCTTTGCTGTCCGCACGAAAACGATTCGGATATCCACAACTATACGCCCGGTATCACCTTTTTCGTTTTTTTCATCCTGTTTGCTCCTCCCCTATTGTTTTTCCTTTCCTTTCCGTTGTTTTCCTTCCGGCGTGGACCGGCGGTGCCACCTGCTCTCGGCCGGAGGACGGCCCGGGTAGCGCGAAACGGGTCGTTCCCGAACCGGACAGGGAGACAAATTAAAGCCTGAACGTGGCAGTCCGCCGTACACAATATTAAAGCCTAAGAATGACCACCTCAGTCACGCGAAGGCTTCCATACTATGTACAAGGCGTCTAACACATAAAGGAGACAAATCGGAATGATACATTTTAAGTTGATACAATTGAGTAACAATGTAAAGGAAATACAATCCACTATACTCCAAAATACATTCATCAAACTTCAATTACATTCATCCCAAGACTTCACTACATAAAACTATTACAAAGCAATCGTAAAGCTTAGCCAAAAACTTCAAGCATTCTTATATCTTGCCGGAATCCCGAAGTCATTCTCGACTTCAACCATCTCGGTCCCCACTTAGCATTCTTGGAATAACCTGCTCATTTAAACAACTATTGGGGTATAAGCTACACTAGCTTAGTGAGAATTCCCTTAATTCCGTACCATAACAAACAAGTTATTAATCAATCATATGCTATGCATGAACAAACACGTGAGCAAGCAATTATGTATGGGTAACCGGAACCCACACACAGAACGGATTTACGCCCTCCGTATCTTGGGTTAGGAATGGTATTGAGTCTACACGACCGCTGCTAGTCCCCAAGCCCTGGCTCTTAGCACTCGACTCGGCTAGGCTCATACAAGGATGCATCCACATGCGCCTTAGTACCCGAGAATGAGCTCTGGCACCGGGCTCGTATTCAAACGAGTCCTCGGACCATACCGATCGACCTGCGTAGGAGTAGCACGCTACCAAATGCAATATGTCTGATGCGATGCATGATCAATTTACTTTTTGCTTAGGTCAAAATATTTATACATTCTTTAGAGTGACCAGGCAATATCATACACATAAATAATATGAATCATGCAGTTATCCAATCAAATCGTGGTTTCGATATGCTTTAGTATTCCTTGGCATACATTCATCACAGTCTCTCATATATCCCATCCCCATTCATATCGATTTTTATCTTGTTCCTAAAATTCTAATGCGACTAATTACAAGCACAATCAAGGTAACAAAACAAGGAGAAAACTCACTCAGCCATTGGATCACCGGTCTTCTAGTAATAATAATCCGGTGGTAGGGAATCGTCGAACTCGGGATAACCTAAAAAGGAAGAAATACTCTAATCAGTATTTCCACTCAAACTAATCCAACGACTTCATACGAACTTATCAAATTCGTAATTCGCGTCCTAAGCGGAATTCCAACTTAAAACGGCCATAACTTGGTCATTTTAACTCGGAATCTCGCAAATTTTATATCGATTTCTATCTACTTCGGAAGAGCTTTCTAAATACGAAGTTTAAATCAAGTTTTGAAAATATCTAAGCCTCGGAAACGAGGGATCAGATCTGTACAGCGGTGACATAGGTTCCGAAAATGCGGTTTTCATGAATGCACTTGAGATTCCTAAGTGTAAAATGAAACTAAATGCAATGGTAATGATTTTCCCTATCATGTATGTCATGATATGAACTCTTAAGTGTCTAAGGTCTTATAAATTTTTAGACTTAAAGAATTTTATATAAACTTTGTCTTAAGACACTATATTTTGCTTTTGTCTAAAAATCAACTTTGCTACATTTGGTCACACCTACTATTTCTAAGGATTTTTCTTTAGGAAAACTTCACTTTGTTTAAAGAATTTTGACCCTCATATTAGTTATATCCTAAGGCCTTTATTTCTTAAATAAAATCTTCATTTATAAACTTTTAAGTGGGTCTTCTACTAGGGGGTTTCCAAAAATCCGAATTTACAAAAGTCCATTTTCAAGTTGATTCCTTTAGGAAAAATATATTTTGTACTTAAAACTTTAAGTATTTATTATACCTATATCCTAAGGACTTCATTTGTTTAAGAAAATATCATTTTTGAAGTTGGAAAAATAGTGTTTTCTAACCCTACATCCATTATTACGAATTTTATCTACATGACTTTTAGCTCAAAACTTCTATGGACTTTATTTCTTGTTTCCAACATTTTCTTTAGTAAAAACTCATTTAGACTCATGAAAAATACTACTATACATTATCTATTACCCATAGGCTTCATTTCTCTTATAAAATACATGTTTAGAAGTTGATAAAAGTGTTTTTACCTAGGTTTTCAAAGTGATCCGAATTTACACAAGTTCATATTTTGAAAAGTGTTTTCCTTTTTGACTTTATTAACTTATCTAACCATAGATCTACATACTAGGAAGGTGATTTACTAAAGACAAAAGCATTAAAGACTATTAATGCACATAAACACAAAATAGAAATGAAACTTAAATGCCTACATGATCATGAGTAGCAAAAAGATAGATCTATTATTCCATAGGCTCAAATGAGTTTTGAAAACATAAAAACTATATTTTTCCAAAAGATCTTTTATTTAAAACACTTTTTGTTGGAGGAACATAAAGCTTTTGGCATGAAAGCTTCTTTAAATGGTAGATCTACTTTGTAATGGTTCGGTATTCTTGTTTTGATCTTTCCTTGACCCTAGCAAAAGCTCATGGGGTCCTTTGGTTGGAAATATCCAAGAATCACTTAGCCATAACAAAGATCTAAAGGTGGAAGGAGGTAAAAGCTTACTTACTTGAAGTAAAATAGGAGATGGAATGAAGAAATGGAAGTTATGTGTGTGTGTGGGGGCTAAGGAGAGTTTCGGCCAAAGGGGGAAAATGGGGAGAGAAAGAGAGCTTTTTACACTTTGTAAATTTGGAAGTGAAAGAATGAGAGAGAGAGAGGAAAGATAGCTTATATATGAAATGGATTTAGGTTAAAAGAAGAAGGAAAATTTTAAATGGAGCATGGATGGGGGGACTATTCACGTCGGTCACTATTCATGAGGGGGAGAAAAAGTTTGATTGATTTAACTTGATGTGAAATAGTTAAGAGTGTAAGAGAAGTTAAGGGACAAAAGTTATGGAAGAATGGGTTTGATGTGAGTGATGGTAAGGGTTAGACTTGTAGGGTAGCTAATAGGTAGTCATAGGTTGTACTTTTTGAATAGTGAGGAATAGTTGACAAGACAATTTGATTTCCCGGTAGTAATGGAATACGAATAAAAAGGCTATAACTGTATTTTTCATAAGCCGGAAAATTATGAAAATATATTTTTGAAATCCTTATTTTATTTCGATTCAAATGAGTATTCATAAAGAAATTTTTGAAATTCTAGTTCCGGGGCACGCTTTTCTATAATGGGTCTCGGGATGACCCGGAATTGAAATTTTCTCAAAATCTGATCTTTTCTTGGTTTGAAATATAATCAAGAACTATATTCAAAATTAATTTTGCTTATAAAATTTCTTATTTGGAAATCGAGGAAAAGCCGGAATTAGGGTTCTAGGTCTTTCTCACAAAGCTTTGAACTAAACCGGTTTAGGGTTTCATTTTCTGGTTTTCGAAGTTTACTTGATTACTAGGAAACCCAGGGTATAAAAATAATAATAATAATAATAATAATAAAATTGTGTAATGAAATAAAATGAATAGTGCAAAAGAATAATCAATTACCGGTAGAAATGAAAATACGATAAAAAGGTTATAACTGTAACTTTTATAACCCGAAAAATTATATAACTGATATATTTAGAAATCTCGTAAATTACGAGTCTAACGGTACTAATGGTATATTTTTGATATCTCGAGCCCGGGACACGCTTTTCAAAGTCTGTATCCGAACGGGTTCGAGATAGGTCAAAAATTTACCAATCTGATATTTAACAACTTATATTACTACGAGTATTCTATATATTTAAACTACATCTCGGCCTTAGGGTTAAGGGCGCTAGATTGCCGGACTTACTATTGTATTCCGGTTAGGGTTTCGGATGATTTTCCGGTTTAGACCTTTGCCAATTTGGAAACTGATATTTTGTTTATATAACATATTTAATTTGAGAATTTTATTTTAAATTTTATTTTTGCAAGTATTTAATAACTCTTAATGTTTTCGGAATTCTTTAATTGGGTTTCATTTCCGAAAGTTAATCATTATTTACTTTTTAATAATTTGTTTTTGGGCTTTATATTACCCGATTTTACAAGCCGGAGCTAAATATGAAATTTTTCGTACGTTGTGGTTTGAATTTGAAAACCACTGAGTTCTTATTTTATTGTTTAAAGATTTTCATTTTCTCAAGATTGAGAAGTTTTTGAATTCTTTCGTGATTTAGGACTTGTCAAAATTCGGTTTTAATATGGAGTGATTTTTAGGGTTTATTTTCAAAGTTCATTTTGACATTATTTATTGAAATTTTCCGGGGCTTACAGAGTCCCGCTCCCAGGAAGAGTCCATTCGAACTCGTGATCGGCAGTCTCAGGCGTCATTTCGTCGCGCCGGTGACTGCGGCGTGTTGAGCGCCGTGAACGGGGAGGCAGCTTTGCTGTCCGCACGAAAACGATTCGGATATCCACAACTATACGCCCGGCATCACCTTTTTCGTTTGTTTTATCCTGTTTTGCTCCTCCCCTATTGTTTTTCCTTTCCTTTCCGTTGTTTTCTCCTCCGGCAGTGCCGGCCGCTCTCGGCCGGAGGACGGCCCGGGTAGCGCGAAACGGGTCGTTCCCGAAACGGACGGGGAGAAGCGAAAGAAAGACGAAATGGCGGCCCGGTTTCGATCACGGATCCGCGGGCGTGACATGTCCGGTTCCGGTTCCTGTTCACGGTATAGAAGCCGATCCGTGCCCCCCTCCGTACGCCGGCGAGCGATTACCCGCCCCCCGCGCATCGCACTTCAGCGCTCTCGGCGCAGTACTTGACGGGTGCGATCATACCAGCACAAATGCACCGGATCCCATCAGAACTCCGAAGTTAAGCGTGCTTGGGCGAGAGCAGTACTAGGATGGGTGACCTCCTGGGAAGTCCTCGTGTTGCACCCCACCATTTTTCGATCCGCTTCCGTCGATTTTCTGCCCCGGAGTCCGAACCCGAGCCGGCGTGCGCGTTCGCCCGTCCCACGCGAGGCTCGCTCGACCGTCTTCCGCGCTCCGATCGACGGGTGCGGTCATACCGGCTCAAACCGCGCCGGGACTCAGGATTTAAGCGTGCTTGGGCGAGAGCGGTTCCGGGATGGGTGATATCCTGGGAAGTCCCCGTGCTGCACGCCGACTCTCTCCCGCCCCGCGTCTGCCGATCCGCGGGCCACGCGTCCGGAGACGGGGCCCGGCGAAAGGACGCGTTCGCGGCTCCGAGCCGGAACCGGGTCCCCGAGGGCCCGCTGGTGCAGAAATCGCCCCTCCCTTTCCCGAACGAGAAAGGGGGGAAGAAACGGGTGACTTTTTGTTTTGACGGTGAATTTCGGACCCGGATTGCCTACGGGATCCGGAAGTGCAAAGTCACTCGTCCGAATTTCTGAAGGCTTCGCTCGGGATGCCCCGTTCATTCGTGAGCAGTCGCGCATCCGATGTCTGCTGAGGCCAGCAGTATTGAGCTGCAGAGCGCTCTGGAGGGTGGAAAGAGATCGACAAGGGAGAAACAGCCCCGCAACACCGGGGAACAGTCCCTCCCAGGAAAAGTCCATTCGGACTCGTGATCGGCGGTCTCAGGCGTCATTTCATCGCGCCGGTGACTGCGGCGTGTTGAGCGCCGTGAACGGGGAGGCAGCTTTGCTGTACGCAAACAAAACAACGATTCGGATATCACAACTATACGCCCGGTAATCACCTATTTCGTTTTTTTAATCCCGTTTTGCTCCTCCCTTTTGTTTTTTTTCCTTTCTTCCGTTGTTTTCTCCTCCGGCGGGACCGGCGATGCCACCCGCTCTCGGCCGGAGGACGGCCCGGGTAGCACGAAACGGGTCGTTCCCGAACCGGACGGGGAGAAGCGAAAGAAAGACGAAATGGCGGCCCGGTTTCGATCACGGATCCGCGCGCGTGACATGTCCGGTTCCGGTTCCGGTTTCGGTTCACGGTATAGAAGCCGATCCGTGCCCCCCTCCGTACGCCGGCGCGCGCTTACCCGCCCCCCGCGCATCGCACTTCAGCTCTCTCGGCGCAGTACTTGACGGGTGCGATCATACCAGCACAAATGCACCGGATCCCATCAGAACTCCGAAGTTAAGCGTGCTTGGGCGAGAGCAGTACTAGGATGGGTGACCTCCTGGGAAGTCCTCGTGTTGCACCCCTCCATTTTTCGATCCGCTTCCGCCGATCTTTTGCCCCGGAGTCCGAACCGGGGCCGGCGTGCGCGTTCGCCCGTCCCACGCGAGGCTCGCTCGACCGTCTTCCGCGCTCCGATCGACGGGTGCGGTCATACCGGCTCAAACCGCGCCGGATCCCGCCGGGACTCAGGATTTAAGCGTGCTTGGGCGAGAGCGGTTCCGGGACGGGTGAGATCCTGGGAAGTCCCCGTGCTGCACGCCGACTCTCTCCCGACCCGCGTCCGCCGATCCGCGGGCCCGCGTCCGGAGACGGGGCCCCGGCGAGAGGACGCGTTCGCGGCTCCGGAGCCGGAACCGGCTCCCCGAGGGCCCGCTGGTGCGGAAATCGCCCCTCCCTTTCCCGAACGAGAAAGGGGGGAAGAAACGGGTGACTTTTTGTTTTGACGGTGAATTTCGGACCCGGATTGCCTACGGGATCCGGAAGTGCAAAGTCACTCGTCCGAATTTCTGAAGGCTTCGCTCGGGATGCCTCGTTCATTCGTGAGCAATCGCGCATCCGATGTCTGCTGAGGCCAGCAGTATTGAGCTGCAGAGCGCTCTGGAGGGTGGAAAGAGATCGACAAGGGAGAAACAGCCCCGCAACACCGGGGGGGAACGAGTCCCGCTCCCAGGAGAGCCCATTCGAACTCGTGATCGGCGGTCTCAAGCGTCATTTCGTCGCGCCGGTGACTGCGGCGTGTTGAGCGCGTGAACGGGGGAGGCAGCTTGCTGCTGTCCGCACGAAAACGATTCGGATATCCACAACTAATACGCCCGGTATCACCTTTTTCGTTTTTTTCATCCTGTTTTGCTCCTCCCCTATTGTTTTTCCTTTCTTTCCGTTGTTTTCTCTTCCGGCGTGGACCGGCGGTGCCACCCGCTCTCGGCCGGGGACGGCCCGATTAGCGCGAAACGGGTCGTTCCTGAACCGGACAGGGAGAAGTGAAAGAAAGACGAAATGGCGGCCGGTTTCGATCACGGATCCGCGCGCGTGACGTGTCGGTTCCGGTTCACGGTATAGAAGCCGATCCGTGCCCCCCTCGTACGCCGGTGCGCGCTTACCCGCCCCCGCGCATCGCACTTCACGCTCTCCGCGCAGTACTTGATGGGTGCGATCATACCAGCACAAATGCACCGGATCCCATCAGAACTCCGAAGTTTAAGCTGCTTGGGCGAGAGCAGTACTAGGATGGGTGACCTCCTGGGAAGTCCTCGTGTTGCACTCTCCATTTTTCGATCCGCTTCTGCCGATCTTTTGCCCGGAGTCGAACCGGGGCCGGCGTTCGTGCGCGTTCGCCTGTCAACCGCAAGGCCCGTTCGACCGTCTTCTGCGCTCCGATCGACGGGTGCGGTCATACCGGCTCAAACCGCGCCGGATCCCGCCGGGACTCAGGATTTAAGCGTGCTTGGTCGAGAGCAGTTCCGGGACGGGTGAGCTCCTACGAAGTCCCCGTGCTGCACGGCGACTCTCTCCCTACCCACGTCCACCAATCCGCGGGCCCCGCGTCCGGAGACGGGGCCCCGGCGAGAGGAAGCGTTCGCGGCTCCGGAGCCGGAACAGTCTCCCCGAGGGCCTGCTGGTGCGGAAATCGCCCCTCCCTTTCCCGAACGAGAAAGTGGGGAAGAAACGGGTGACTTTTCGTTTTGACGGTGAATTTCGGACCCGGATTGCCTACGGGATCCGGAAGTGCAAAGTCACTCGTCTGAATTTCTAAAGGCTTCGCTCGGGATGCCCCGTTCATTCGCGAGCAATCGCGCATCCGATGTCTGCTGAGGCCAGCAGTACTGAGCTGCAGAGCGCTCTGGAGGGTGGAAAGAGATCGACAAGGGAGAAACAGCCCCGCAACACCGGGGGAACGAGTCTCGCTCCCAAGAAGAGTCCATTCGAACTCGTGATCGGCGGTCTCAGGCGTCATTTCGTAGCGCCGGTGACTGCGGCGTGTTGAGCGCCGTGAACGGGGAGGCAGCTTTGCTGTTCGCACGAAAACGATTCGGATATCCACAACTATACGCCCGGTACAACCTTTTCCGTTTTTTTCATCTTGTTTTGCTCCTCCCCTATTGTTTTTCCTTTCCTTTCCATTGTTTTCTCTTCCGGCGTGGACCGGCGGTGCCACCCGCTCTCGGCCGGAGGACGGCCCGGGTAGCGCGAAACGGGTCGTTCCTGAACCTGACAGGGAGAAGTGAAAGAAAGACGAAATGGCGGCCCGGTTTCGATCACGGATCCGCGCGCGTGACGTGTCCGGTTCCGGTTCACGGTATAGAAGCCGATCCGTGCCCCCCTCCGTACGCCGGTGCGCGCTTACCCGCCCCCCGCGCATCGCACTTTAGCGCTCTCTGCGCAGTACTTGACGGGTGCGATCATACCAGCACAAATGCACCGGATCCCATCAGAACTCCGAAGTTAAGCGTCCTTGGGCGAGAGCAGTACTAGGATGGGTGACCTCCTGGGAAGTCCTCGTGTTGCACCCCTCCATTTTTCGATCCGCTTCTGCCGATCTTTTGCCCCGGAGTCCGAACCGGGGACGGCGTGCGCGTTCGCCCGTCTCCCGCAAGGCCCGTTCGACCATCTTCTACGCTTCGATCGACGGGTGCGGATATACCGGCTCAAACCGCGCCGGATCCCGCCGGGACTCAGGATTTAAGCGTGCTTGGGCGAGAGCGGTTCCGGGACGGGGAGCTCCTAGGAACTCCCCGTGCTGCACGCAGACTCTCTCCCGACCCGAGTCCGCCGATCTGCAGGCCCCGCGTCCGGAGACGGGGCCCCTGCGAGAGGACGCGTTCGCGGCTCCGGAGCCGGAACCGGCTCCCCGAGGGCCCGCTGGTGCGGAAATCGCCCCTCCCTTTCCCGAACGAGAAAGGGGGAAGAAACGGGTGACTTTTTGTTTTGACGGTGAATTTCGGACCCGGATTACCTACGGGATCCGGAAGTGCAAAGTCACTCGTCCGAATTTCTGAAGGCTTCGCTCGGGATGCCCCGTTCATTCGCGAGCAATCGCGCATCCGATGTCTGCTGAGGCCAGCAGTACTGAGCTGCAGAGCGCTCTGGAGGGTGGAAAGAGATCGACAAGGGAGAAACAGCCCCGCAACACCGGGGGAACGAGTCCCGCTCCCAAGAAGAGTCCATTCGAACTCGTGATCGGCGGTCTCAGGCGTCATTTCGTTGCGCCGGTGACTGCGGCGTGTTGAGCGCCGTGAACGGGGAGGCAGCTTTGCTGTACGCACGAAAACGATTCGGATATCCACAACTATACGCCCGGTATCACCTATTTCGTTTGTTTTATCCTGTTTTGCTCCTCCCCTTTTGTTTTTCCTTTCCTTTCCGTTGTTTTCTCCTCCGGCGGGACCGGCGGTGCCAGCCGCTCTCGGCCGGAAGACGGCCCGGGTAGCGCGAAACGGGTCGTTCCCGAACCGGACGGGGAGAAGCGAAAGAAAGACGAAATGGCGGCCCGGTTTCGATCACGGATCCGCGCGCGTGACATGTCCGGTTCCGGTTCCGGTTTCGGTTCACGGTATAGAAGCCGATCCGTACCCCCCTCCGTACGCCGGCGCGCGCTTACCCGCCCCCCGCGCATCGCACTTCAGCGCTCTCGACGCAGTACTTGACGGGTGCGATCATACCACCACAAATGCACCGGATCCCATCAGAACTCCGAAGTTAAGCGTGTTTGGGCGAGAGCAGTACTAGGATGGGTGACCTCTTGGGAAGTCCTCGTGTTGCACCCCACCATTTTTCGATCCGCTTCCGTCGATTTTCTGCCCCGGAGTCCGAACCCGGGACGGCGTGCGCGTTCGCCCGTCCCACGCGAGGCTCGCTCGACCGTCTTCCGCGCTCCGATCGACGGGTGCGGTCATACCGGCTCAAACCGCGCCGGGACTCAGGATTTAAGCTTGCTTGGGCGAGAGCGGTTCCGGGATGGGTGATATCCTGGGAAGTCCCCGTGCTGCACGCCGACTCTCTCCCGCCCCGCGTCTGCCGATCCGCGGGCCCCGCGTCCGGAGACGGGGCCCCGGCGAAAGGACGCGTTCGCGGCTCCGGAGCCGGAACCGGGTCCCCGAGGGCCCGCTGGTGCAGAAATCGCCCCTCCCTTTCCCGAACGAGAAAGGGGGAAGAAACGGGTGACTTTTTGTTTTGACGGTGAAATTTCGGACCCGGATTGCCTACGGGATCCGGAAGTGCAAAGTCACTCGTCCGAATTTCTCAAGGCTTCGCTGGGATGCCCCGTTCATTCGTGAGCAGTCGCGCATCCGATGTCTGCTGAGGCAGCAGTTGAGCTGCAGAGCGCTCTGGAGGGTGGAAAGAGATCGACAAGGGAGAAACAGCCCCGCAACACGGGGGAACGAGTCCCGCTCCCAGGAAAAGTCCATTCGGACTCGTGATCGGCGTCTCAGCGTCATTTCGTGCGCCGGTGACTGCGGCGTGTTGAGCGCCGTGAACGGGGAGGCAGCTTTGCTGTACGCACGAAAACGATTCGGATATCCACAACTATACGCCCGGTATCACCTTTTTCGTTTGTTTTATCCTGTTTTGCCCCTCCCCTATTGTTTTTTCTTTCCTTTCCGTTGTTTTCTCCTCCGGCGGTGCCAGCCGCTCTCGGCCGGAGGACGGCCCGGGTAGCGCGAAACGGGTCGTTCCCGAACCGGACGGAGAGAAGCGAAAGAAAGACAAAATGGCGGCCCGGTTTCGATCACGGATCCGCGCGCGTGACATGTCCGGTTCCGGTTCCGGTTCATGGTATAGAAGCCGATCCGTGCCCCCCTCCGTACGCCGGCGCGCGCTTACCCGCCCCCCGCGCATCGCACTTCAGCGCTCTCGGCGCAGTACTTGACGGGTGCGATCATACCAGCACAAATGCACCGGATCCCATCAGAACTCGAGGTTAAGCGTGCTTGGGCGAGAGAGCGTACTAGATGGGTGTCCTCCTGGGATGTCCTCGTGTTGCACCCCTCCATTTTTCGATCCGCTTCAGCCGATCTTTTGCCCCGGAGTCCGAACTGGGGCCGGCGTGCGCGTTCGCCCGTCCCACGCGAGGCTCGCTCGACGTCTTCCGCGCTCCGATCGACGGGTGCGGTCATACCGGCTCAAACCGCGCTGGGACTCAGGATTTAATGCGTGCATTGGGCGAGAGCGGTACCGGGAGGGTGAGATCCTGGGAAGTCCCGTATGCACGCCGACTCTCTCCCGACCCGCGTCCGCGATCCGCGGGCCCGCGTCCGGAGACGGGGCCCGGCGAGAAGAGACGCGTTCGCGGCTCCGGAGCCGGAACCGGCTCCCGAGGGCCCGCTGGTGCGGAAATCGCCCCTCCCTTTCCCGAACGAGAAAGGGGGGAAGAAACGGGTGACTTTTTGTTTTGACGTGTGAATTTCGGACCCGGATTGCCTACGGGATCCGGAAGTGCAAAGTCACTCGTCGAATTTCTGAAGGCTTCGCTCGGGGATGCCCCGTTCATTCGTGAGCATTCGCGCATCCGATGTCTGCTGAGGCCAGCAGTATTGAGCTGCAGAGCGCTCTGGAGGGTGAAAGAGATCGACAACGGGAGAAACAGCCCCGCAACACCGGGGACGAGTCCCGCTCCCAGGAAAAGTCCATTCGGACTCGTGATCGGCGGTCTCAGGCGTCATTTCGTCGCGCCGGTGACTGCGGCGTGTTGAGCGTCGTGAACGGGGAGGCAGCTTTGCTGTACGCACGGAAACGATTCGGATATCCACAACTATACGCCCGGTATCACCTTTTTCGTTTGTTTTATCCTGTTTTGCTCCTCCCCTATTGTTTTTCCTTTCCTTTCCGTTGTTTTCTCCTCCGGCGGTGCCACCCGCTCTCGGCCGGAGGACGGCCCGGGTAGCGCGAAACGGGTCGTTCCCGAACCGGACGGGGAGAAGCGAAAGAAAGACGAAATGGCGGCCCGGTTTCGATCACGGATCCGCGCGCGTGACATGTCCGGTTCCGGTTCCGGTTCCGGTTCCGGTTCACGGTATAGAAGCCGATCCGTGCCCCCCTCCGTACGCCGGCGCGCGCTTACCCGCCCCCCGCGCATCGCACTTCAGCGCTCTCGGCGCAGTACTTGACGGGTGCGATCATACCAGCACAAATGCACCGGATCCCATCAGAACTCCGAAGTTAAGCGTGCTTGGGCGAGAGCAGTACTAGGATGGGTGACCTCCTGGGAAGTCCTCGTGTTGCACCCCTCCATTTTTCGATCCGCTTCCGCCGATCTTTTGCCCCGGAGTCCGAACCGGGGCCGGCGTGCGCGTTCGCCCGTCCCACGCGAGGCTCGCTCGACCGTCTTCCGCGCTCCGATCGATGGGTGCGGTCATACCGGCTCAAACGCGCCGGGACTCAGGATTTAAGCGTGCTTGGGCGAGAGCGGTTCCGGGACGGGTGAGATCCTGGGAAGTCCCCGTACTGCACGCCGACTCTCTCCCGAGCCGCGTCCGCGATCCGCGGGCCCCGCGTCCGGAGACGGGGCCCCAGCGAGAGGACGCGTTCGCGGCTCCGGAGCCGGAACCGGCTCCCCGAGGGTCCGCAGGTGCGGAAATCGCCCCTCCCTTTCCCGAACGAGAAAGGGGGGAAGAAACGGGTGACTTTTTGTTTTGACGGTGAATTTCGGACCCGGATTGCCTACGGGATCCGGAAGTGCAAAGTCACTCGTCCGAATTTCTGAAGGCTTCGCTCGAGATGCCCCGTTCATTCGTGAGCAATCGCGCATCCGATGTCTGCTGAGGCCAGCAGTATTGAGTTGCAGAGCGCTCTGGAGGGTGGAAAGAGATCGACAAGGGAGAAACAGCCCCGCAAGACCGGGGGAACGAGTCCCGCTCCCAAGAAAAGTCCATTCGGACTCGTGATCGGCGGTCTCAGGCGTCATTTCATCGCGCCGGTGACTGCGGCGTGTTGAGCGCCGTGAACGGGGAGGCAGCTTTGTTGTACGCACGAAAACGATTCGGATATCCACAACTATACGCCCGGTATCACCTATTTCGTTTGTTTTATCCTGTTTTGCTCCTCCCCTATTGTTTTTCCTTTCCTTTCCGTTGTTTTCTCCTCCGGCGGTGCCACCCGCTCTCGGCCGGAGGACGGCCCGGGTAGCGCGAAACGGGTCGTTCCCGAACCGGACGGGGAGAAGCGAAAGCAAGACGAAATGGCGGCCCGGTTTCGATCACGGATCCGCGCGCGTGACATGTCCGGTTCCGGTTCCGGTTCACGGTATAGAAGCCGATCCGTGCCCCCCTCCGTACGCCGGCGCGCGCTTACCCGCCCCCCGCGCATCGCACTTCAGCGCTCTCGGCGCAGTACTTGACGGGTGCGATCATACCAGCACAAATGCACCGGACCCCATCAGATCTCCGAAGTTAAGCGTGCTTGGGCGAGAGCAGTAGTAGGATGGGTGACCTCCTGGGAAGTCCTCGTGTTGCACCCCTCCATTTTTCGATCCGCTTCCGCCGATCTTTTGCCCGGAGTCCGAACCGGG